>JAURVB010009198.1:0-19119 GCA_033002965.1 Piper betle
CGAACAATACAAACTACTAGCTTGACAAAAGGGTTGGCTGAAAAACTTAACAGCTAATGACCCTAATGCCCAAATTTACAACAATATATAATGATCATCTTAGCACAAGATTGATTGAACCAGACTAAGCGTGTGCTACTTGGATCGAGTTAATAACAAACAATATGTAAAACACCAGATTGATGGGTGGGTTTTAAAGGTAAGTTTTAAATAATTCACAAAATATGGATGAGAGACAAAGAAAACGCTATCATACTTTTGATATTAGAGAAATTAATGTTTACTTTTCGAATCATTTGTATTTGTGTCATTCCACTCATTTTGGGAATCCTCTAACAATATTATAAATAAGAATATTAAAGTGTTATTATGAAAATATTAAAGTACTATTATGATATTTCATTTTAAAAACTGTAAAAATATTATACATAAATGCATTGTAAAATATAGTTTCTATGATTTTTTTAAAATAACTTTTTCAGACTTCTGTTTTCTTTTGTTCGTCTTTTTCTTCATTATAAATCTGCAAAAAAAAAAATCACTATTGATTAATAATGGTGAATAATTACTATTTGAGTAACCTATTAAGAGAGAAGCGACTTCAGATAAAGTTAGTGCATGTACGTGCACCAATCTCTTCTATAGCTTTGGTTGTAATTTGATTGGTTGAAAAAATCTTAGAATCGAAGAGCATTATTTGTTAAAATTTTTTTGTATTGGTTATAAATAAAATGCCTTTGAATATTATTTGTTACAAAATTTATTGTTATTGGAATATTTATTGTTATGTTCTGATATAACAGGAGCGAGATTAATGGTTCAGATCATAAGCCATATGATTACGTTATGATGTGGACGATGACAGTTATTTTAGGCTAGGCATCCTTGTAGAATCCTTGAGGCCTTTGCCTAGAGATGATTTGTACTATGGCCTATCTTCCCATGCACGGAGCTCAACCCTTTCAATCGCTACATGTCGGGTATGAGATATCCCCTTTCTTGGGATATTTTGGAATGGATTAGAGAGTCGGACAAACCCAAGCAAAACGTGAAGGGACCAGAGGACCGGCTGGTTGGGATGTGGCTCAACACTGGCGGTCATGGTAAGCACCGGTAGAACGCTAATCCAGACATGTATGACTACTTGGGGAAGGTTCCTACCGCCTGTACTCAGCCCTTCACGCCCTCTACAATTGGGATTCACCGCCTCAAAGAGCAGGATCAATGGATCAAGACCATGCAATATTTCAATGTCACCGAGAAGTTAAGGCTTCTAAGCTCTATCATACTATCTAGATTAGTTTTCTGTGCAATGTCTGGTTTTAAAACTCCCATTAAGTTGTTAAATGAGCATGGGACTTGGGAGGTACTTGTGACAAATGCCACAAGAAGCCGCATTTAATGCCATTGATACTTCAAGCCCATATATTTGCTCGATTATATTAAAATGACCTAATTATATCTAATGGGATTAAAAATACGTTCATAAATAATTGCAATGCGCCTTTTTATTTCTCTTTCTCTTGCTAGATTCAGGCCGGAAGGTCAGTTAAGGTAAGTCGTGGAAACTTTCAACAAGATGTACATGATTTTTATAATTTAAAATCAACTTTGACGTTACGGTCCAAAATGTAAATGTCATTATTAACCGTGTTGCTTGTGTACGGCAACTAAACTCACACGTCATTGCCCGCTTGCATTGCTGTATTCACAGATCCCCTTTATAAAATAAAATTGATGTTTATTACCCCAAGACATATGGTGAGAAAAAATATACAAACATTAATGAGTCTAGCTGAGTAAGAAGTCGACAATTTCAGTTTTTGACTTTTGAATAAAAAATTTAAAATTGATTAACTAAATAAGAAGCATGCAATTTCAACAATTGACTTCTCTAGATGAAATTAAAATGCCTGTAAATATGTGATATCAGTAAATAATTTTTGGCCGAATACCTTATCGGGTCTTCCACATTGTAACGTTTGTGAATATGGCTAGTCAAAGAACCTGCACAAGTATCTAGGATCATATTCAGAGTCACGGTCGAGCCCAGTCGATAATGCCGAATGTTAAATAACAATGAAAAAATTACAGATCAAATCTAAAACCACCTTTGTATATTAAGGATGATGAAAAAATAAAATAAAATAAAATATCACCTGTAGCTGAAAAATGTGGGAAAGGGGGTAAAAATATGGGCAGAAAGACCGCTCTCAGCGTCAACGGACGTGAAGTGCAGCAAATGATCCTCTTAAAAGTGCAGCAAGGTTTTTTCTTCTATTAAAAAAGGTTTTGCTTTATAAAATACCAGTGAAGGTGTTAAATTTATATTAAAGCTGTAAAAGAGGCTACATTATAACGTCATTGAAGTAGTAATAGAACTGTGTTATAGTTGTGAAAGAAAAAACTACATTAAGCTTGTAAAGTTGTATTGAAATCTTTAATTAGCGACAATATTAACAAAGACATCTCAATGATTTTGCTTCACAAAACCGGTCAAGCAGAATAAAAATAAACGGGTGAAGATCTGATAATTCTCAACTATCTTCAATTTATTATGAAGACTCCAACTCACCATTATCTTCAATTTACATATTCTTTCCTCTTTTCTCTTACAAGACCACCCCAAGAAATGATTATTGACAATCAAATTAAGCATCCTTTGTTGGTACTTATGAAAATAACACGTTCAGATTGATCAATTTTATTTGATTATGCCCGAGTCATCCTATCCAAGTCGCTCATCTGCTAATATTTTTCTTGTGCTAAAAACATGGCATATCACTTGCTAGTATAAAAATCAAACACATTTAACGAGAATATGGAATTGAACCATTAATCTGTAGGACTTTACCATTTAGATAAAAGAATATAGATTCCTATGGAATAATTAGATGGATATCAAAATGAGCCATTAGGACTTGCAAATTTGCAATTAAAAAAAATATCAAAGCACCGTGATAAAGTTGAAGGCGTCATGGGAGAGAGCTCACTAAGATCACTCAACAAACAAATTAGATCCTCATAACCCTTAGACCCTTATAAAATCACAAGAATAGATAATTAGTGGAAACAATTTTACACAAGTAACATAAAGCACAATAGGCACAAATAAATGATAATCAAAGTGAATAAGTAAATGTGGTGTGTTAGGCAACAAATACAAGTTTAAACTCATAAAGATATTTATTTTGGCAAATTTGTCAAACTGTACAAATTTATAAGTGACATCGACCTTGTTTAATTTAGTATTTTAAAATGGTTTAGTCAAACACATTAGAACTAAGTGTAGTGTGTAACAAAGTAAATTATAATAAAAGCAAGCATACAAAGAGGAAGGAAGAGACATGACAAGAGATTTTTGAAGGGCTTAGAACTCCTACTACTCTCTTTTAGCCCACTAAGTCTATTAGTTGGATAGGCCTTGTCAGCTTCACTATAACAATTAACTTATGCAACTTACAAACATTTACAAGTACTCTTTACAAGCACCCACCGAGTACCATCAAAACTTGCACTTTTAACACCATAAGAGCCTCCAATAAGCCTTCCTTCATAAGCACCAAGTGCCACGGATCCATGCAACCAGCTCTTTACACCTATGAGCAACTGCCACATGAAGCTAGCTCTCCCTTACCTAGCTCACACCTTGAGCTAAAAGAGTCTTCAATCCAAGCAATTTCCTTCTTTAGGCCAAATGCCGAGACACACTCTTAACACATTAGGAGTTTACAAATCAAGTTCACATACTTGAGCCTTGCCTTACTACAACCCTCATGTAGGGTTTGCACAATCAAAGAATTAGAAATACAAGCTAAAAGGTATTGTCAATGTAAACACAAGCTTGAGTTTTCAAGGGGCTAAGAGAGTTTTAGGGGTTCCTTAGCAATATTAGGGTGTAAAAGTGTGTGAAAATACTCCCTCAAAACCCTATTTATAGATTTAGAACCACCTTCTTAAAATATTAGTTGTTGGAGTTTAAACAACAAAAAATTGCTTTCCCAACAGCTAATTTTGGAAACTTATGGTACGATGGATTGTTGAATGACCTACTAGAGTTTCTGCCAATTGTGCCATAACATTGCTATTGAACTAGCCGCAGTCTTTAGTTTTCCTTTGATTGCCATAGACATTTATCAAAGTCTCCATGCAAACTTGTTAAGTGTTTAAAATATACAATATTTACCCAGGTTTTTATATGATTTTATACTTTTCGGGTATAAATATTATTAATTAGGTGATATTTTTCGTTATATTCTAGTTAATTAATATTTTATAAGATATGCTTAATTTGGGTGTTTCAATGCAGAAAAAGATGAAACAAATTAAGATTTGGAATTGAATGGTCATGACACTTAGGCCCACCCAATGGCTATAATTTATGGAGTTCAATGGAGTCGAGGAGTTAGAAACTTGAAGGGAGATCATAATTAATTAGACTACGTTGATTTATGAACACCCTCTTCAAATTCTTGTATCTTCACTTCTATATAAAGGGGTGGTCATTTGTTGTTGGATATCATATTTCAACTTTTGGCTTAGCAGTTTAGTGAAAGAAAATATTTCTAGTCTTTGTAGTTTCTTTCTTTTCCATAACAAATATTAGTTTCTTTTTTATATTGTTTTCTATTTTTATTATGGAGTAGTTTTTTATTTCGTTCTAGAGAAGAATGGAACTTAATATGATTTAATTGAATTTATTTTAAGCTCTTACTCTTTTATTCAATCAGATCATTTGAATTATCATGTTCTAAATGCTAAGAATCGATTAATCGCCTATATCTTAGATCATGAGGTTTAATTAGATTTTGGGAGAAATTAATTAGATTAGTCATTGATAATTCATCATACGATGAGTCTTTTGACTTGTTTGTCGTTGTGGTCGAAATATACACAACACCGTATGCGATTGTAAGAAAATTCTTAATGCATTATTTTATTGATTAATCAATTACACCGAGAGGTAGAAATTGAGGCAAAATAATAAAAGCATGAAGGAGCGGGAGCCACCATGTCATATAATTATCCTAGATCGACAATTCGATGGAATAAAAGATAAGAGTAAGATTTGATGAAGATTTAATTCATGTTAAGGGAAATTTGACTCCAGAACGAGTTTTATCATTTTAACGTCGCCTTTAATTTAAAGCTATTACTTAGATTTAGTTAAGTTAGTTATTTTTGTTTTGCTCTTCATTTTATTTTCTTTAATTAATTTAAGAAAATTCATCTCTCTGTGGGACGATACTCGATTTCGATTTTATCATTATATTACTTGTTTCGACTGTGTATACTCGCATGTCACTAAAAATATTCGAACAAAACTTCATCAAACTTCTATCCATTGCTGATGTTATATTAGTTTTCGAAGCTTTGCCGAAGTCTCCCCAACTTCATCTCAACCTCTTCACTCCAAGAAGATTAGTTTGTCAAACAACTTCCGTTGTTCTGCTGAAGTTCTCCATGTTAGCCCTAGGTTTTGCAGATCTGATCTTTGATTGTCTAATACTCTATCAAAGACTGCCTTTACACACCTTGGTTCATACCCTCTATGCTTCGGTTGCAAAAGTTAATATCGAACTACTTGAACCTTCAACTTTGTCTTTGGGTCTTCATATTTTGATTGTGGATTTGAAGAAGAGTTTGCCAGGTGGATTTGCCTACGTCGACTGTGGATGTTTCCTTCATGGGTTCCATCTGATTTAAGGGGAGTGTGTCAGACGGTGATGGTTTCTGGGCCACGCCAATGTGTGAAGCGGAGTTATTGGGTTTATCCCACATCATTCGTAGATAATGTTGGTGAGTTGTATATAGGCTAATGGAAAAGCCTTATTCCCTAAGCTAGCTTTTAGATTAAGAGAGGCTCATGACACCTAGTGCAATTCACTTTTGGGTGTCCAAAGGGCCTATTAATGGTATCAAAGCTTGGTTGGGGGCCTAAATGGCCCAAGAAAATGTGCTGCAAACAGCTATATTTTCAAGTTACATATAAGAACCAATCACTTCAACCTGATCTTCATAAATAGGGATGAGATGAAAGGAAAAAATTAATAAGGGATTATGCAATACCTTGATTTAGTTTGAACCCAAACCGAATCAATATATTAAATCTTGGACTACAACTCTTATTCACTTAAAATGAAAAGCAAGCCGCAAGCCAAACTTAACCACTTAATATGTCAAAAATCCAATTAGTCCTACATCTAACACCTCTTGGGTATGATCCAACATATAAGTGGGGATGTGCTTTTAAATCTTGAACTGTATTAATCACTTTAAAGAAATAACTAAGCCTATTAGTTTACACTTGGGCAGGCTTGTTACTGGTAGCATGCGAGTTGACCTAGTATCATATTGGATGACGACTTGTGAAAGAAAGATGAATTCGTGTAAAAGAACCTTGTGGACATAATTTTTTGAAGAAAGAAGGGTGGATTATAAGAAGCTCAAGATGAATTTACTAAGGTTGATCATCCTAATAGTTATTGCAGGATGAAATTGATCATCCTAATAGTTATTTCTATTACATGTAATAGAAAACTAATTATAGCTTCCAATAACTTCCTAAAAATTACTACAATTATGAATTAAATCACTAAGAAACACACTTCCCATTTCCTAAAGGTCAATGGATTGCAATAACCCCCATAAAAATTAGTCTCACATCTATACCTCAGACATAAGATGCAATATATAAATAGCTATGTCAATATTGATTTTCAACTTAATTAATTACTTTTGAAGATATGAGTAGGCCCATCTATTTGCACTTAGGCCAAGTCGTTACAACAAAAGGCCTGACCAGAATGTAAATGCACATACAAAGCATGAAACATCCAATGCATATATAAATGACACCTATGGCTGAGCTCATGCAAATAAGACATGTTTGAAAGTTTCACAGACGTCTAAAATCCTATAGAGAATCTGGTAGAGTCTCCTATGTAACTGGGATGGTTGGAAAAAAACTCCCCACATCAACAACAGATAATATTAAAAAAACATAAAATAAAAATTAGAGGCATGGTATATTATCTCTTCATGCACCATTGTCCTAGTGTAATGGCCTGACCCTTTTAATAAATACAAAAACATGTCCTTTAGGATTGAGTCATTACTAAAATCATAAAAAATATAGTAATAATAAATAAACATGATAGCATAAGCGGAATAATACTAATAGAGTCGACCGTTCATTTAAATGTCAAAATATATAACACTAACATGCCCATAATATACTATCCATATATACATATGAAAGTACCTATCACCAAATAAGTCCACTAATATCAAGTTCTTATTGAAGATGTTTATGTGGGAGAAAGCTAAGAAAGATCACTAAACAATCAAGTTAGATCCTCACAATCTTTAAACCCTTACAAGATGACAAGAGTGGACAATTAGCTTATTTAAATTGGACATAGCGGATTGGACTCGCCGGCCAATTACGGGCATGGTGGACTGACCCATCAGCCAATAGATGGACATGGTGGACTGACCCATCAGCCAACTAATGGACATGGTGGACTGAACCATCAGCTAATAAATGGACATGTTGGAATGGTCACAACAGCCATTATTATAGATAATGATAGGGAGTTTATGGACTTATTTTATTTAATTATACGGCTTATTGGTTAATCACTAACACAGAATTGCCTCCGCAGGTTAGCAACTGGAACTAAAGACTAAGAGACGGCAAGGTGGTTCTTCTACCAATTCAGGTGGTGAACGGATAATAAGCGGTCTTCTCTTTTTACTTTTCTTGTGTTATAAATGTGGCTATGGGAAACAATCCAAGATTGTGGGATAATTATTTCATACATTGTCATTTGAAACATAAGTTCTTTTGAGTTAGAAATGCTAGACTTATTTGCTTTCATATTATTCATGTAACCTTTTAATTAACACCTGGTCTGGTTAGGACTGATCGTCATAGGGTTGGTTTTGTTAAATTTTGAGTAACACCTGGCCAGCGAGGCCCACAATATCGTGAAAAATGGTGGGTCGTTACAAATCTAGTCAAGGTTAACTGGAAAATGGGTTGGGTTGACTAGGCGGACATGAAATGCACTGGCTAGTGAACAACATCATGTAAGCTCATGCAGACGTGGGCAGGTAGACATAGATGCGATAGGTGAACGCGACCTGGGTAAACAGCCAGATGGGGGGCGGCGGTGCCTTTTACCAAAAAATGCCGACATCAATGTGGCATAGATCGCGACCAGTTGGGATCGATGGGACGATTGACGGAGTCCAGCCACTAGTTGCGATCTATGCCGCTCAGCTATCGGCATTTTTGGTAAAAGGCACCGACGGAGTCTGGCCACTGGTGGGGACGATCGACGGAGTTTGGCCACTGGTTGGCTGAAAAACAGTTGGGAAGTGCTAGTATCACCACCGGGTACGGCAGTGTCACCGGCTGCAATCCCGGCTATAGTGGTGGTTTTGGGTGGTCTTAAAATGAAGATCTCAGTGAGGGGAAGCTGTCAGGGTGGTCAGATAGGCCAGACGTGGCTCTGTAGCGGCTGAGATGAATAGTGATAAAAACTCAGTCGCCGACGGTGAATGCGGCGTTTCTCATGGTGACGGTGGATACTGACCGATAGCCGGCCATGAGGTGGTCACGACCATATATACGTATCATAATTGAAACTATAATATGCATGTCACGCATACTCAACCTCTATAACATGCTCATACGGTTATCTAGGCCTCATGCTCATATTCTTAACATTGTTCTAGCTCGAGCTCGTTCGAACCAACTTGAGACTGGTCTAAACTGGCCAACTAAAAGCAGGTAAAACCCTTACCCAAAGTTGGGGTCTTACACTTGTGCGATTTAGATGATAGTGTGACCCACTTTAGCTATGCATATGAGTGACAATGCTTAAATCGAAAAAAAATGCACCGATTAATTATGGTGCGCTATGTAGAAAGATATGAGTTTATGGAAAGTAACGACACCAATGAAGAAGAGAGATATGTGTCAAGTCATTTCAAATTACTACTCAAATGCAATAAATAAACATTTGAAGTGTCATCAAACAATTTGGCTTTAGAATGTAGAAGA
The DNA here is from genome assembly GCA_033002965.1 of Piper betle. Taxonomy (NCBI): domain Eukaryota; kingdom Viridiplantae; phylum Streptophyta; class Magnoliopsida; order Piperales; family Piperaceae; genus Piper; species Piper betle. The sequence goes on from JAURVB010009198.1 coordinate 9,074, forward strand.
AGTGAAGAAGTAGATCAAAATGACTCACATGATCAACAATCACAAGTAGAAGTGGAAAGAACATTGTAAATCATGATTTTTCTAAAATAAACTTTTATAAGAAAATGTGAAATTATTTAAATTAACTTTTATAGAGCTAGATATAAGTATACCAACACATAATGGAAGAAATGCATAAGATAAGATTAGAAAGAAGTTAGATGAGTGAGTAATTTTCTCCTTATGAATCTGAGAGCAAATCATATATATTATTTAATTAAATTAATTCTTAAGAATCAATATTATAAATTATCTATTATTACTTTTACCATATCAGTAAGGTGGTATTTATGGGTGGTTTCAAATAAGCTTTATTTATTGTATTATACTTTATTCTATTTATTATTCCCTTTCGATCGAATAAGGTTCAACCATAGGTCAAACCCATTGGCTTGGGTTAGTAGCGGCGAAAGTCTCCTTGGTAAGCTAACATGGTGAGTAAGGATGGAGTCTTGGTTGAAAGTTGAAGATAACGGAAGAATTTGTCTCCATAGGTTGGAATTTTGGAGTTTTGAGTGTGATATAACACTCATTTGTATTAAACTCAATAGTAAATTTTTGACTTTTCATTATCACATTAATGGTTGGAGTTTCATATACTTATATGCTATTATGTTCTTTTGTATTGAAGTTTAATATGGTGACTTCTTGAATTCCACATATATTCTTCTATATAAAAGAGTATTTTGTTGATGTTCCATGAAACATCTTCTTGATATTTTGTGAGCATATTTGGCTCACAAAGGGAGCGATTTAGTGAAGTTATTTGAGTATCTTGAGGGAAAATATTATCTTTGGGTTGATTCCTTTCGAGCGTTTATTTTCTAACACCTTTCCCCCACTAATATCGTCTATTCCTTGTTGGGAGCCTTTTCATCTTTTTGATTGTATTTGATTGTGTATTGTAGTTGCGGGTGCCTCATCAAAATTTCATGTCCGTATAATTACTCGAAATGTTATATATTCCTATTTGGTAGCCTTGGTTGGCCTAAGGTCATATTTGGCCACCATGTGCCATGTGCAACCGGTGTCACAAAATTGACTCAGTCCGACATAGGGTTACACCCTTAAACTTCTTAAAAGATTAAATACCTGCCCCCCATGCCAAAAGGGGTCACAGGGTGCAGTGGCATAAGACGCCTCATTATGCATTTGTGACAACGAAAGGGTGAATTAATGACAAATATCGGTAACCACAGGCCATGAGCCATGTAGTGTGTGTGCGGATATATAGGATTGTAGCTGGATGGGATGGCCACCCCTCCTAGCATAATAAGAGCTTGGCATAGGCTCATAATCACTAAAAGACTAAAATTCAGATGTTGTGGAATATATTAACTTGTTTCTTGTAATTGTATAACTTGGTGTTTTTTTCACTAATGTGGAATTGCCTCTGCAAGTGTGAGCATTAGGGAAGGATGGGTAAAGTGAGAACAACTAGGAGACTCTGTTATTAGACTTTTTTTTTCTTATGTGTTGTTATACTTCTTGGTTGTTTGCATGGCAGTGGGATTTCGGTTAGTTTCATAGGGCTTAGATTATTCCAAGCTTATATTATATTTTATTTCATGGCACGACTTAGAATTTGAACTTAGCTAATTCCTTAAGGAAGAATTTGATTTGTGTAATTTACAAGGAATTTTACGTCATGGATTTATTAAAAATGATGAAAATTAATAGAAACTTAATTAAGAGATACTTAGTTTTATATAGGAACAATTGGCTCGTGGCTTGGAATGGGCAGGTCTTTACAAGTTGAACTCTATTTTATTCGATGACTCTATGCTGGCATGAGCCCTAAATTTATGATGAGTCTTGTATGTTGTATTGGGTTTTATGATATGTTGGTTGTGCACACATGTTTACTAATTATTTTATTATTACATTATTGTGGAACATATAAATTTTATGGCAAAGGCTAACCATCATCCGCAGGGTGTGTAAGCCTACGAGTCCTGTAACATGATGAGGATCAAATCCAAGTACATAAAACATATTCGGTTGCAAACGAGTGTATGTTGAGGAACGCGGGTAGGAGGAGCATACAGATCTTATAGCATAAAGTGTTAGGGGTCCCTCCTAACATAAACAACCTACGTGAATACCAAGTGTTAAGATATGATGCTCTTTCATTCGATGATGCCTCTGTGTTTAATTTTCCATGTGGGATATGTGGAATAGGTAACCACGACCCATTGTTTAATATACCACAATTAATTGCGTTAAGTAAATCAAGATATCTAATCCAATCATTGAAACTAAGAGTAAGAAAGTGTGCTTGACACAACATCCAACCTCTTAGCTGCATTGGGGGTGTCGCCATCGTATAGCTCGGATTGATCATTGCATTTATAAAGTCACCTTCTTAGTCATAGGGGAGAGTTGTGGCTCAAAGTACTCTTATAGGAACTTTAAATGTAAGATCCCTCCTATGTAGTATGAACTTTGCACACATTCTATGAAATCCAGTATGGAGTCTGCCTTAAGCCTCGTGGAAGGTTGAGATCAACTTCTATAATATTTGTACACGATGGTCCAACGAGTAGCTTCCAAACTTATGATATTGCAATTTGGTCTATCCCTTCGGGGCAAATTTGGATGTAACAACTTAGAATGAGAGCCAACCTCTTTTACATTTAATGTGGTTAACTTTTGGAATGTGCATGTTGCACGTGTGTACTGTATGATGCATGTATGATGTATGATATGCTTGTATGTGGTATGTTTGTATGTATATGTTCTGGCTATGACTTCCAAATTTATGATATTGCAATTTGGTTTGTCCCTTCTGGGCAAATTTTGGTGTTACAACTTAGAATGAAAACCAACCTCTTTTACATTTAACGTGGCTAACTTTTGGAATGTGCATGTCGCACGTGTGTATTGTATGTTGCAAGTATGATGTATGATATGCTTGTATGTGGTATGTTTGTATGTGTATGTTCTAGTTATAACCCTCCGCTCCCCCCCCCCACCATGAGCCGATCTACTACCTAGCCGGTAGGTATCTTTAGTGTGTGTTTTGATAACCCCATGTGTTGCACAGATTGTCGGTCTTATAGTTGTCATTTTGTGAGCTGTCAGTGTCATTTCTAAGTGACTGTTGTTCTAATTAGATGGCTAATTGTCCAGACGAAGGTAGGCCACCTCTTCGGTGTGCAAAACTTCCATAGTGCCGAAACCTACCAGGCAATCTCCGTTGTCAGTGACACAGCTGACGAGCAGACATAGAAACATAGCTGATCAGGGTCCTTCAATAGGAGTAGTAGGTCCTGAGGGCTAAAGAGATGAGAGCACAAGAGGTTTACCAATAGTCTCATGATGATGTGAGCCGACTAGTATATACAATTTGGGAGATGGTCGTGGATGCAATAGGGTTGTATGAGATTTCAGCACTAGGGATGCCAGTGAGATTTCTGCTCCCCAGACAAGTAAACAACAAGGCGGAGGTGACAATTCCTCGACAGTTTGTAGTTGGAGAGGGCTCTCGCAGTTATGGCACCGACCATCATTAGACGAGGCAATGGTAGAATGTTGACCGTTTCTTGAAGAACGGGGGACACCTATTCTATGAAAGCATGAATCCCAAGATAGAATTGGAGTGGAATAACTTGACATAGGCAGTGCTGACACATATGGGTTGTCCTCCAGAGCTTTGGGTGCACGTGGCCACTAGGGCCAGGCAGAGTATGGGCAAACTCTTGTGGGAGTCTGCTCATACTGCATCCCTGGAGAGCAGGACCCCTTGATTAGATTGCATGGGATGAGTTTACAAAGATTTTTACTTCCAATACTTCTCCACTACTGTTACAGAGAAGGATATGGAGTTTTTGTCCCTGAGGAAGGCGGAGGGTAAGTCTGTGGTAGAGTATTAGGCCATATTCCTCATGCTAGAGAGGTTTCCTTGGGTAGCTTCACGTCAAAGAGGGAGCGAGCCACCTAGTTTTTTCCAGGCCTCCATATTTGTTTGTGAGCAGTTGTTGCCACTTTTTCATGTTCCACCCTAGCCAAAGCAAATGATAAGGGCACTGGAGTGAGCATGCTTATGACTAGCACCGTCAAGCCAAGGACATCGCACAGACTAGCAATGAGGGTTTGAAACACAGAGCACCAGAATACTTTGGCCCACAGCACTAGAGGCGAAGAACTGATGGTTGAGTGGCAGTGTATGCTATTGAGTGACGACAGGACCAGAGTTTCTGGCAGCAGACTCAGTCATTCCATGGTCAGCAAGGTGATGACCAGAGGTGCCACCAGGGGACGTGTAAGAGAGCTACAGGTGCATACTTTACATGTAGCGAGATGGGCCACCATGTAGCAGCGCTAGCAAAATTAGTACTACTATCAGCCCCAATAGCACTACCAGTAGTACCAGCCTCACCAGCAGGAGTATTGACCATAGCAACAACAGCAACAGGAGAGAGGACTACTTGGTGTAACACTCGAGAACCAAACCGAAATGTCACTGATCCCGGTTAGGTTGGCTAACTCGAACCTAGCCCTTTGGATCTACTCTCAGCGTCTCAAGATGGAAGATGTCAATTGCTATGCATGGATGAATGCACGGATCCCTAACAAACTACTGCATGGGTGACATGACAACCAATTTGCATAACTAAATTAATTTCGATGAAATTCGATAAAAATTCGTTAAATAAGATGGATAGAGTTTTCCCTAAAATACAATTAAGGACCACCATATCAAAACAAAATGTATAATTACATAAATCAATATGCATTCATTGCATCATATTTTTCACATAAACATTTAATTCTATCACCTCAAAATATTCTACATTTTGGGTCTCGACCAACCTGTTCATTCTATTCACATATCACTTTTGTCATTCGATTTGCACATTAATATTTGTTTTCAAATCATAATATCACCATCATATTATCATACCTTGCATTACATAACATCATTTTCAATATAATGACAACATAAACAAAATATTAACATTCTATCATTTGACATGTGTGTATGCAAGAGACGTCACTGCTCCTCCATCTAGGCTAGCTCATGTTACTCATGCTCATCACTTACATATATTATAAAAAAAAATGTCAGTAACGAGTGTTACTAGTCCAAAACATAACTAATGTCAAACTGGCTATGAGAGCAAACTCTCATATGAAAGAAAATATTTTTGAACTCTCTAAAGAGCATCTACTAAATTGGCATCTCTAACTGAACTGATCTGCTACTGCTAATGCCTCTCTCAACATTTTATCATTTTACTTTCTCGCCCCTTGGGACTACTATTATATCCTAAACCCTTTCCTTACCTCCATACCCATTCACGTAGCACGGTTGTCAATATTTTTTGCTTTGACTAGCACATGACGCTTGCATAACATGGTTGTTGGTATCCCCAAATTCAACTGGCACATGCCCGCTCGTATACTATGGTTGTTGAAAAACACGAAAACTACATGTATATAGGTCTAGGTCGGGATTTATAAAATAGGGCCGAAGGCAACTTGTGCTGGATCTTGTTTTCTAAAACATACTCGACGGATCTCATCCTCGAAGGTTATTAATCCGAAAAACTATTTGACTAAATGACCCGAGCTAAGTGAGATTCGATAAAACACAACTTAACTCATCCTGCAAGTAATGAAACAATGCACATTAGAGTAGAGTGTAAAACTGGAAACAAATCCTAAACGGACCTGGCAGAAGCTCCGTGCGTGTCTTCGAGCCTAGGCGGTGAGTTCCTACTCCATACCTAATCATCAGTCATGCGGCGACGGCATCAAGTTTGTGGCCGGCTCAAGTGAGGATTGTGGGGGAAAAGAGAAGGAAGAAAAGAAGAAGAAAGTCGGTGAGAAGGATGTTCGTGGTTGGATGGTGACAGTGTCAAAAGTGTGGAATAAATAGATGTCAGGGGAAAAAATGAGTGGTCGATGAAAAAAATGAATGGTCAGTTGAGAAAAATGAATGGACAGTGAGAAAAATGAATGGTCGGTGACAAAAACAAATACTTGTCTCGTAATTTAAAACTTGACTCTACTAAAAATAACGGTTGAACTGTCCAAGTTCAAAATGTAAAACCCTGACTCGAATCACGGGTTTTACAATTGGTCCACCACAACAACCACTTCTCCCCAAACCACCAGACCAGCTCCTACCATAGCATCATTTGATTATGGTAGCACACATACGTTCATAGCCTTTGTCGATGCAACAGAGATGCATTCCTATGATGGCAATTGGATGACATGTACACACCAGAAGAAGAAGAATTAAGCTCAAACTTAAAAGGAACGTGAGGATTGCATTTTAGGGCAAAGGCAAAGACAAAGACATTTATTTGATATCGTATCAACATACTCAGAGGTTGGTCGATGAAGGATGTGAGGTGTTCCTTGCATCTATTGTAGCCATGCCCGAGCAGTCAGAACCAAAGATGGCACATATTCCAATGGTCAAGGATTTTATAGTAGTTTTCTATGAGATCCCTCAACTTAGTCCCATATCTAATACCTACTGGGAGAAGATCCTGTTTATATGTGAGAATGAACTATAGATCTTTAACTTGGGTTAACCAAATCCTCTTTATAAGTGAGAATGGACTATAGATCTTTAACTTGGGTTAACTATTTTAAAGAAATGACTTAGGCCTATTACGTTGCACTTTGGGTTGAGTCATTACAAATTGTCTAGAGATATTGGCTAGGCTATCGGTTATGGGCCCAAGAAGGCCGTGGATTGGGGCTAGCATTAGGCCAAATGTAGGAATGAGATCCCTCAACTTAGTCTCATATTCACATCTAATACCTATTGGGATAAGATCATGTTTATAAATGCTATAAATCTTTAACTTGGTTCACCACGTTTAAGGAGATGACTTAGCCCATTGCATTTTGGGCCAAGTTGTTACATTTTCTAGGATGATGTGCCTAAATTACTGCCCACAAGAGAGGTGGAGTTTGTGATTTACTTGGTTCCTAGTACCACGCCTATCCTTAGGGCGCCGTATTGGATGGCACCATTTGAGTTTAGGGAGCTATTGGAGTAGGGCTTCATCAAACCAAATGTCTCAACTTGAGTTGCTTAGAGGAGCTGCAATGTACTCAAAGATGGATCTAGGATCTGGCTACCATCTTTCAAGGATACAAGAGAAGGATGTATAGAAGATAGCCTTTAGGAAACAGTACGACTATAGCTAAATGAGTTTGTGATAGTGTTCGTGGTTGATATCCTTATTTATTCAAGGTCTCGAGAGGAGCACGAGACATATTTACGAATTGCTTTGAAGACTCTACGGGAGCATTGCCTATATGCAAAGCTCTAAAAGTTTGAGTTCTCATTGTCCAAAGTGATATTCTTGGGCCATGTTGTTTCAATGGTTGGAATCGCAATTGATCCAGCTAAAGTTGAAATAATTTTGAGATAGGAGTGATCTACCATGACCATAGAGATGGAGATCTTTTTGGAAGTAACTGGATACTACAAGAAGTTCATACTTGGTTTCTCTTCCTTGGCAATTCCTCTCACATGGTTATTGAGGTAGGAGGAATGTTTTGTGTGGACCAATGCATCTGAATAGAGTTTTTGAAGGAGAGACTTAATACCACACCCGTGTTGAGTTTGCTAGACTACCAAAAGAATTTTGTGGTTTATAGTGACGCCTCCAATGTTGGACTGGATTGTGTTTTGATGTAGAGGGGCTAAGTGATTGCATATGCATTTTGACAGCTGGCAATATTTATGTTTACTCTATGCATATAGAGACATTATCAGTATGGAGTGTCCTTCTGGCTCTTCACCGATTACAAGAGCTTGAAGTGCATCTTCACATAGAAGTACCTGAACAACAAACAGTGTAGATGGTTATAGTACCTTGCAGAGTATGATATTGACATTGCCTACCACCCAGGTAAGGCAAATATGGTTGCAGATGTTTTGAGGAGGAGACAAGTGGTATGTGAAGCCAGATTGGTAGACATGGGTATACAGTATGAGGCTCAGAGAGAGGATGTAGTAGACTAACACCTTATGATAGGGTTATCAACCTAACTATCAGCTCAACTGTGCCAGATCGCATCAGGCAGGCCCAATCCACTGATCTGTTACCCAAGTAGTGGTTTTTACAGGGGACTCAGTTTGACTTGGTCAGAGAGGTAGACGGTTTGTATCAGATGAGAAGATGGTTGTATGTACCTGATGTAGCAGCACATCCAAGATCATATGAGAACATTCTTTGTGAGGCTCATTTCTAAAAGTTCATGGTGCATCAGGGCCCATTGAACATGTATCACGTCCTATACCGATCTCATTGGTAGCCAGGGGCTGAAGATGGATATCCTCAACATAGTGTCATGATGTCTTATCTCTCAGCAAGTCAAGAGCAGGCACCAACCACCAAGTGACTAGTTGCAGCCATTACCACTGCTAAAGTGGAGAGTGGGATTGTATCACATGTAATTTTGCCACACATCAACCCCCTTTTAGATATAAGATGGATGCAGCATGGGTTGATGTTGATAGGTTATGTAAAACAACGAAAATAATTAGGTTATTTTAATTAGGGTTGTAAGTCTGGGAACAAATCGAAAATTTTATTTGATTAATTTATTTCTTGAGAACCAATATCATAAATTATTAATTATGACCTTTAGCGTACCAGTACGATGGTATTTATCGATAGTTTTAAATAAGTTCTATTTATTGATTTTTGGGCTTCAGAGTTGTGAGTGCGAGTTGACACCCATTCGCATTAACTCAATAGTCAGTTTTTTGACTTTCTTTATCACACTATTGGTTGGTATTTAATATAGTTATGTGTAATTATGTTCTTTTCTATAAAATTCAATGTAGTGACTTTTGAATTCAACACATATTCTTCTATATAAAGGAGAATTTTATTTATGTTAAATAAAAACATCATCTTGATAGTTTGTGAGCACATTTGGCTCACAAAGGAAGGCCTTAGAGAAGTTTCATTCATATTAGGATTGTGTGTCATAGTTGCGGGTGCCTCATCACAATTCCAGGTCCATATAATTACTCTAAATGTTGTATATTCCTATTGGAAGCCTTGGTCGGCCTGAGCCTACATTCAACTACGATGCACTGAGTGCAACTGGGGTTAAAGAATTGACTTATTCTGGCTCGGGACCGCACCCTTAAACTTCTTGAAAGATTAAATACTTGCCCCCATGCCGAAAGGCGACGGGCGCAATGGCGCAAGACGACTCATTATGCACTTGGGTTACTTAGAGGGTGAGTCAATGGCAAATATTGGTAACTACAGGTCCTGGCTGTCACATGGGATGGTTGCTAGATGGAGCGGCCACCCCTCCCGTCATAAGAATAGCTCAGCATAGGCTCATAATCACTAAATGACTCAAATTTAGATGTTGTAGAATATATTAACTTATTTCTTGTAATTATATAATTTAGTGTTTTTATCATTAACGTGGAATTGCCTCCACATGTGTGAGCATTAGGTAAAGTTAGGATAGTTGGAGGACTCTGATATTAGACTAATATTTTTTCCAATATGTTGTTATACTTCTTGGTTGTTTGCATGGTAGTGGGATTTTGGTTCATTTCATGGGACTTATATTATTCTGAGCATTTATTATATTATATTTTATTTCATGGAACGACTTAGAAATTGAACTTTAACTAATTCCTTAAGTATGAATTCAATTTGTATGATTTTAAAAGAATTTTACGTCTTGGGTTTATTTAAAATGTTTAAAATTAATAAAAAATTAATTTACTAGACACTTAGTTTTATATAGTCACACTTAGCTTGTGGCTTGAAAGGGCGGGTCGTCATAGGTGGTATCAGAGTTGTGTTTCCCACGAAACCATGCAAATCAATCCTTACCTTGTTGAAAGTCTAATAGTCCACTGTCTGAAGGGTAAATTTCTTTTATATAAGCATTGATCATTCTTTTATAGAATTAATTTTCATTATTTTAGATGGTAAGTAATTGTGGGTGTGTATACAACATGGGTTGCAGGTGAACGTTAACAATGCGAGTTA
>JAURVB010009199.1:0-10157 GCA_033002965.1 Piper betle
CAGGTATTGCTAAATGTTAGTTGCAAGTATATAATTCGTGAATAGGATGCTTGGGTTCTAACGTGGCTTCTATATGCATGTCATGATATGCAATTGAGCACAAGTAGAATAATCGTGAAAACAAGTTCGAGAATAAATAATATTTAAATAAATTAAATAAAATAAAATGGATCGAGTCATTCCTAAAAGTGTGATCATAAATATTTATATTGATATAATTCCAACACATGACATTTTTATTTCACTTTTATTCTAGTTTTGTTCCACAGGCTAAATATTCATAGCATGTTATAAAATAATCTAAAACAATTTCATCATTTATACAACTTAGTAATCATCATTTCCATTCATTACGTGAGGTAGGTACATGTGTGCAACGGCTTTATTATTCCTCCGCAGTCCTGACAGTGCTCGGTCCTCGAGATTTTCACCTACATAAATAATAGAAAATCATCAGTAACGAGTGTTACCAGTCCTGAAAATAACTAATGGAGAGCTGGCCCTCCTATTAAATAAAAATCTCATATACTTCCTTAAGAACTCTCACAAGGGTAGTAATGAGAGTCGTCGCCCTCAAGCGGTTGTGTCCCCTTTCCACAACATTCTCTTTCCTTGGCCATTCAAACTATCAAAATCATTGTCATTCATCTTAGCTCTCTACGTCCTCCATATTATTCTTGGCCCTGAGTAGGGGCCGAGTATTCTCAGACATATGCCTTCAATACCCTTTTTCACTACAAGTCTAGACATGTGCTGCATAACTGTACGCGTAAACCTCCACACTTCTCCAGGTTTGAGGAATTCAAAGGTGGAGTTGTCAAGATCCCTCGAGAATGGAGTGGATGCTCACCAGCTCCAGAGCCCGCTTTGACAAACACACACCCTATCTCAAGACTTGGTCGCCGGGGCTTCCCTTTGTCACTCATTTCAATGAAAAATGCAAAAACTATATATATATATATATATATATATATATATATATATAGAGGGCAGCGCTACAGTGCGCTGCCCTATTTTGACAGCGCATATGGATATAATCCAACAGTCCACAATCAATCTTGCCCCCCCCCCACACACCCACAAAGCCCACTCCCGCCGACCGCCCTCCCCGGCCCCCGTTCGCAGGCCGCCCTGCCCTCGCCCCGCCGTGCCTCCCCTGCCCCCAGCCCCCCGCCTGCCAGCCGCCCCATACCCCGTCCCGCCGGCCGCCCCTTCCCCGCCTCGACCCTGCCCCAGCTCGAGACCGCCGCCCCACCCTCGCCATTCCCCCAAATCCTCACCCCCCACCCCCGCGGGTGGCCGGCGGCGAGGTCGCCGGCAGTGGGGTGGTGCGGCAAGAGAGAGCGGGGGGACCAGGGGAGGGTAGAATCGTAATAAAAATTTTACTCGGTCCATACTCGAGTTAATATTACGAAATAAATTAAAATAATTTTTATAATAAAAACTTGACTCGATCTCGCATGGGATCGAGTCAATATTACGAAATAAATTAAAAAATAAAATAAAATAATTTTGTAATAAAACTTGACTCGATCCCGCACGAGATCGAGTCAATATTACGAAATAAATTTAAAAAATAACATAATTTTGTAATAAAAACTTTATTCGGTCCCACACGAGACCGGCGCCGCACATTTCCCAGCAGGCCCATCCAGCCCCGAAGCGGCGACATTGTTGGCCAGCGGGCTGCCGGCGGCAAGGTCTCTGGCAGGGGGGTGACGCGCCAAAACAAATGAGGAAGAAACAGGGGAGAGTATTTTAGTAATAAAAATTTTACTCAATCGGACTCGAGTTAATATTACAAAATAAATTTAAAAAATTAAAATAATTTCATAATAAAAACTTAACCCGATCCCGACTTAAGTTAATATTACAATTTATTCGATCCTGACACGAGTTAAAATAATTTATTATGGAATTATTTTACTTTTTTTAAAATTTATTTTGTAATAAAAATTTATTCTGTAATAAAGTTATTTTGTAATAAAAACTTGACTCGGTCCCGCATATGATCGAGTCAGGTTTTTATTACAAAATTATTTTATATTTTTTAAATTTATTTCATATTATTGACTCGATCCCGACTCGAGTCAAGTTTTTATTACGAAATTATTTTTTAAAAATTTATTCAATAATATTAATTTGACTCCGGTCGAGATCGAGTCAAATTTTTTTATGAAATTATTTTATTTTTTAAAATTTATTTCATAATATTAACTTGACTCGAGTTAGGATCGAGTCAATTTTTTTAACGAAATTATTTTATTTTTTAAAATTTATTTTATAATATTAACTTGACTCGAGTCGAGATCGAGTCAAGTTTTTTTATGAAATTATTTTATTCTTTTTCAAATTTATTTCATAATATTAACTTGACTCAAGTCGGGATCGAGTCAATTTTTTTAACGAAATTATTTTATTCTTTTTAAAATTTATTTCCTAATAAAAACTTGACTCGATCCCGACTCGAGTCAAATTTTTATTACAAAAATACCCTCCTGTGTTTCTTCCTCCCTCTGTTTCGCGGCGCCATCCCACCGTCGACTAACTCGCCGCCGGCCGGGCGGGGGCCAGGGGGCCTGGGGGCGGCAAGGGAGTGGGGGCCAGGGGGCGGAAGACGGTTGTGGGGGCGGGGCGGGGGCGGGTGCGGCACGTGTGGGGAGGCAGGGGAGGGAGGGCGGCAGGGGGCGGGAGGCGGGGCAGGGCGCGAGGGCCGGGGGACGGCGAGGGGGAGGGCGGGGGCCTAGGCCGGTGGGGGGAGCAGGCGACCGGTCAGGCGGGCAGGGATAGGGGACGCACATGCGGCGGCGGGGGCGGTGGCAAGGGCGGCGGGTTTGGGGGAGGGAAGGGGAGGGGGGCAGGGGGCAGGGAAAGCGCCGGCAGCCGCTGGCCAACAATGTCGCCACTCGGGCTGGATGGGCATGCTGGGAGATGTGCGGCGCCGGTCTCGTGTGGGACCGAATAAAGTTTTTATTACAAAATTATGTTATTTTTTTAAATTTATTTCGTAATATTGACTCTGATCTCGTGCGAGATCGAGTCAAGTTTTATTACAAAATTATTTTATTTTATTTTTAATTTATTTTGTAATATTGACTCGATCCCATGCGAGATCGAGTCAAGTTTTTATTATAAAAAAAATTTATTTTTTTAATTTATTTCGTAATATTAACTCGAGTCTGGGACCGAGTAAAATTTTTATTATGATTCTACCCTCCCCTGTTCCACCCCCCCCCCCCCGCGCTCTCTCTTGCTCGTGCCAACCCCGCCGCCGGCAACCTCGCCGCTCGGCCACCCGCGAGGTGGGGGGGGGCGAGGTGGGGGAATGGCGAGGGTGGGGGCGGCGGTTCCCGAGCGGGGCGGCGAGGCGAGAGCCGGGGCCGGCCGGGCACGGGGGCATGGGGCGGCCGGCGGTGGGCAGGGGAAACGGTAGGACCAGGGTAGGGCCGGCCTACGGGGCAGGGGCAAGGGCGGCCGGCGGGACGATGGCATGGGGCAGGGGCGGGGCGCTGGTCTCGAGCGGGGACAGGGGCAAGGGTAGCGGCGGCGGCAGGGGCAACCGGCGAGGGCGAGGTCAGGGCGAGCGGGGGCGACCATCGGGATGGGGGCATGGGGCGGCTGGCGGGCGGGGGCAGGGGCGGGGCGGGTGCAAGGGGGAGGCCGGCCGGGCGAGGGGCAGGGGCGGCCGTCGAGATGGGGGAATGGGGCGGCCAGTGGACGGGGGGCCGGGGCGAGGGCAGGGGCGGGGCGGGGGCGGGGCCGGGGCGGGTGCAGGGGAGGCCAGCGGGGGCAAGGGCAGGGGCAGCCTGCGGGGTGGGGCAGGGCGGTCGGCGGGACGGGGAATGGGGTGGCCAGCAGGCAGGGGCCAGGGGCGGCCGGTGGAGTGGGCTTTGTGAGTGGGGGGGGGGGGGGGGGGGCGGGATTGATTGTGGACGTTGGATTATATCCAACAGTCCACGTGAACTGGCGACGCACTGTGGGTGACTGCGCTATATATATATATATAGGTAGAGAATTATATAATATAAGCCTGAAGGCATCTTGTGGTGGATTTGAGTTTTGAAAACAAACTCGAGGGATCTCATCCTCAAGGGTTATTAATCTGAAAGATGAATCGATTAAATAACCCAGGTTAAGTGGGATCCAATAAAATGCCATTTAACTCGTTCTACAAGTAATAAAACAATACATAATAGAGTAGAGTGTAAAACAAGAAGGGAGTCCTAAACGGACTTGATAGAAGCTAGCGTGTCCACGCACTTAGGCGGCAAACTCCTACTCCATACCTACACATCAAATCTAAAAGCTAACACCCACTAACTGAATAATGCATCAAACTCATATGCATATAACACATACAATGCAATCATCATCTAATAATAGTCAAACAATTATCAGTATAGAAATAACTCTAACTTGTCCTATTCATACCAATTTTATTATATTTTTCTAAGTTATGTTATAGTCAATTAGCATTCTTAAATTTAATTTATTTAATTAGATCAATAATTATTGATTAAATCATATAAATCATCACTTCATTCATAATGAGACATTTATCACAATAGTTAATCATTTCTAGGATGTTGTGCTAATAATTATAAATTTTAAAAAATTAAATCGAATAAAAGTCTATACCTAATCGTAAGTCAAACGGCGACAACAACAAGGTTGTGGCCGGCTCGAGTGAAGATTGTAGGGAAGAGAGAAGGAAGTTGAGTGAGAAAGATAACGGTGGCTGAATGACAGAAGTATGGAATATATAGATGTCAGGGTGAGAAGAACAAATGGTCAGTTGAGAAAAATGAATAGTCAAGTGAGAAAAATGAATGGTCGTTTCGTAATTAAAACTTGACTTAGACTCTGACTCTGACTCGAGTCAAAAATAATACTAACTCGTAATAATTCTAAAAAAGATCTAGAAAACAACGAAAAATCCTATAAAATATAATACACATCAATAACATGCTCTATAGCTAATAACCCACCCAAATTACCTGTAATGTGTCCTAATACGTTATTCGGTATAAAAATAATTCTACGATTTAATTAAAATAACTAAAGAAAAATATAGCATACTCTCATATATTCTGATAACTTATTTTGTTGCTGTCTTACTGGCATTATCATAATATACTTGGGCATACATGGACTCTCAAGGTTCATAACACAAGACTGACCTCGACTATGTATGCGTGTTTTGAAATTGACCTGACTGAAAATAACTGTCAAACCGACCGGTTCAGATTATAAAACCCTAACTGGAATCACGGGCTTTACAAGTCGGCGAATAGGTTGAACCATGACCCAGCCTATGACCAGGTCCAACATCGGGCTAGGCCTCGCTAAGCTCCAATGAGTGGATGAAGGCCACTCTGGCACGGAGGCACAACTTATTGGGTTTATCCCACATCAGTCGTGGATGATGTTGGTAACCTGTACATAGGCTAATGAGAAAGCCTTATTCATTGAGTTAATTTTTGGATTAAGAGATGTAACACCCCGTTTCGGCTCACCCGTGAACCGACCCGAAAATGTCACCGGCGACCGAACCGTTCGCTAATCTACTAGATTCGGTTAAGCCGACCAGGATCTACTCTCGGCGTTTCAAGATGGAGATGCAAATGTGAAATGCATGAATGGGAACAATTGGGTTCTAACGCGGTCCTACATGCATGCTATGATGTACAAGCAAAATAAGACAAAACAACAAATGCGAAACCAAAAGAAAATATATACTATTTTATAAAAATACGATAACACATAACAATCTACCATGACATTAAATCATTATCTCATTCGTTTTTACCCGAGCCGAGTCTGAACTCCAAGGCTCCCTACTCATTCATATTTATCAGTTCGTTTCATGACAAGTAATTCATTCAAGCAAACACATCAAAATTATCATTTACATAACAATAACACACCATCATTATACATACACACGGCAGGTACATGTGTGCGCGGTTCTGTGCTGCTCCTCCGCAATCCCGACAGCTTTCATCGCTCGCATTCCTCACCTACATATATATAGAAAAACCGTCAGTAACGAGTGTTACCGGCCCGGAAAATAACTAATATCAATCTGGCACAGGAGAGCAAACTCTCCTGTTGAATGAAAACCATATACTTCCTCAAGAACTCTCATCAGGGCACATACGGGAGCCGTCGCCCTCGGGTCGACAGCGTCCCCCTATCTTTCACATTCTCATGCCTCGGCCATTTCTCTATTGCTTCTCGCGTCAAATCTCATTCCTTTCCGCCCTCTGCACCTTCCATATTACTCCTGGCCTTGAGCACGAAGGCCGAGTACTCTCAGGCAGTCGCCTTCAGTACCCTTTGAAACCACAAGTCTAGACATGCGCTGCAATGCAGTACCCGTGAACCTCCACACTTCTCCGGGTTTGAGGAACTCAAAGGTGGAGTTGTCAGGATCCCTCGGGAATGAAACGGCCCGCACACCATTCCAGAGCCCACTGTCGACACACACGTGCCCGCTCGCGTAGCACGGTAGTCGGATTTCCCTCATTCAGTCTCTCACAAAAACACGAAAACTATACATATATATAGGTCTGGGTTGGGATTTATACAATAGGCCCGAAGGCAACGTGAGCTGGATCTGAAGTTCGAAAACAAACTCGAGGGATCTCATCCTCGAGGGTTATTAATCCGGAAAATCGTTGGCTAAATGGCCCGAGTTAAGTGGGATTCGATAAAACGCCACTTAACTCGTCCTGCACATAATAAATCAAATACACAAGAGAGTAGCGTAAATCAGAGAACGAGTCCTAAACGGACCTGGTAGAAGCTCCAAACGGGTCCACGCGCCTAGGCGGCGAGCTCCTACACCGTACCTACACAATCAAACTAAAAACTAACGCCCGCATGATGAATCACACATCCTATAGCATGCACACGCAATCAACACGATCACGCATCAATCAACACACATCAACCTATATCAATTCTAGCAAGTCTACTTAGGCTAGTTTGCATTAGATCATGATCATTACCTAGTTACCCTAATTAGTTTCTTAGCCTCCATTTTTAACACCACTCAATCAAACAAATTTCATATTTTATCCTTAATCAAATCTACATTTATATATATTATTATAATACACAATTCACCAATCCTAGCATGCAATTCTAATAATCAATACTTTCAAATAATTAAATTAAAATAAATTATACCTCGCGTCGTCGAAAATCGGCGACGACTAGGGTTTCCGTTTCGTGGCTCGAAACTCGAATTCGGCGCCTAGCGGCGTCCGAAGTTCGATCAGATTGGACCAGGTGCGTTCGGCGGATGATCCGGCGAATTTCCCACGAATCCAATTTTCCGGCGGTTCCGGCGGTTTTCCGGCGAGTGTCGGCGGTTTCCCGGCGGTTCGACGGTTTTCCGGTGGATTCCGACGGTTTTCCGGCGATGACTCGGGACGGGGCAATCAAGGGGTCTATCGGCACCAGCTCGACGAGCTTGGTCCAATGGCGGTGTCAAACAGAGCAACCGAGGCGGCGATGGCCGTCAACGGCGGCGTCGAAAATGGGCGGCGGCGGCGGCGTGCTCCGATCGGGGCTCCGGCCGGCCTCGACGGAGGTCGGGATGGTGGGGGAAACGTCGGCGACGGCGAGGGGGTGGTCGTCGGGGCCACAGCGGCGGCGGCGCGGCCTGGACGGCGGCGGAATCCGGCCCGAAGTGGCGGCGGCCGAGGCGGTTTCGTGGGGCGATTCCGGCGTCGTGGCGGCGAGACGGTGGCCGGGGTTGGTCGGGGCGGCACGACGACAGCACGGCGGGGCGGGGCGGTGTTGATCGGCGGCCGTGCGGCGGCGGCAGCAGGGCAGCGGCAACCCAATGGGCGGCGAGGGTTTGGGTGAAGAAGGGTCGGGAGGAAGAAGAAGACGCTGCAATGGCAGTTTCGTAAATAAGTATTGACTCGATTCCTACTCGAGTCAAAATAATAACTAGTTCGTAATAAATTCTAAAAAAAATCTAGAAAAATATGGAAAAATTCCATAAAATAAAACAAACACAACAACATCCAAATGACATGCTCTATAACTAATAACCCACCCGAATATAATCCAACGCGTCCTAATTCGTCATTCGGCCTAAAACTATTTCTACGATCAAACATATAAAAATAAAAAATACTGCATACTTTCATATATTCAGATAACTCGTATCTCACCATCTTCTCGACGTTATCATCATATATTCAGGTACACCTGACTCTCATCGCTCATAACTCACGGCTGGTCTCGACTCAGCACGCGGTTCATGAAACTGACTCGACTCGAACCAACGGTCGAACCGACTGGTTCGGTAACGTAAAACCCTGACTCGAGTCACGGGTTTTACAAGAGGCCCGTGATACCTGTTGCAAGTCCCCTTTTTGGAGCCCAAAGAGCCTAACAGTAGTATCAGAGCCCAGGTTTGCCTACGCCGAGTTCCGTCTGATGTGACACCTTGAGTTCCGTCTGATTGTCAGACAATAATGATTTCGTGATCGCCCATGTGTGAAGGAAGTTGTTGGGATTATCCCATATCGGTCGTGGAGGGTGTTAATGAGTTGTATATAGGCTAATGAGAAAAAACTTTTTCTTTGGGCTAGCTTTTGGATTAAGAGAGGCCCGTGACGCCTATTGCAAGTCCCTTTTGTGGGCCTAAAGGGCCTAACAATGATATTAGAGTCCAGGTTTCCTACATTGATTATGGGAGTTTTCTTCATGTATTCCACACCCAAAGATTTAAGAGGAGTTTGTTGATGATATGTGAGTTCCGTCTGAGATGATATGTAAGTTCTGTCCAATGAGGAGTTTTGTGTGATATAGTATAATGGAAAAGCCTTATTTTTGGGCTAACTTTTTGGATTAAGAGAATCTCATGACACCTATTGTAAGTCCCTTTTATGGGCCTAAAGGGCCTAACAATAGTATTAGAGCCTAGATTTGCCTACGCTGATTGTGAAAGTTTGTTCATGAGTTCCGTCTAATGAGAGTTCCGTCTGAGATGATATGTGAGTTTTGTCGCGGAATAGGGGTGCCAGACGATGATAGTTTCGAGGTCGCCCGATGTGTGAAGGGGAGTTGTTGGGTTTATTCCACATCGGTCGTAGATAATGTTGGTGACTTGTATACTCGGCTAATGAAAGCCTTATTCCTTGAGTTAACTTTTGGATTAAGAGAGGCCTGTGACACCTATTGCAAGTCTCTTTTGGGGCTTAAAAGGTGTAACGACCCAGCCCAAAGTGCAACGTAATGGGCTAAGTCATTTCTTTAAAATGGGTACCCCAGAAGTTAAAGATCTCTAGTCCATTCCCACTTATAAACATGGATCTTCTCCCAGTAGGTATTAGATGTGGGACTAAGTTGAGGGATCTCACAATCCACCCACCTTAGGAAATTTCGTCCCCGAAATGCCTATTCTTGGCCCGTTGCTAGCCCCAACCCACGTCCTTTCTGGCCCGTGACCGGCAGCCTAGCCAACATTTCTAGTCTTGGCCCGTTGCTAACCCCAGCCCACGACCTTTTCTGGCCCGTGACCGGCAGCCTAGCCAACGTCCCTAGTCCATCCCACCATCTAACGCGGAACCGGGTCGGCTCTGATGCCCATTTGTAACGACCCAGCCCAAAGTGCAACGTAATGGGCTAAGTCATTTCTTTAAAATGGGTACCCCGGAAGTTAAAGATCTGTAGTCCATTCCCACTTATAAACAGGATCTTCTCCCAGTAGGTATTAGATGTGGGACTAAGTTGAGGGATCTCACAATCCACCCACCTTAGGAAATTTCGTCCCCGAAATGCCTATTCTTGGCCCGTTGCTAGCCCCAACCCACGTCCTTTCTGGCCCGTGACTGGCAGCCTAGCCAACATTTCTAGTCTTGGCCCGTTGCTAACCCCAACCCACGACCTTTTTTGGCCCGTGACCGGCAGCCTAGCTAACGTCCCTAGTCCATCCCACCATCTAACACGGAACCAGGTCGGCTCTGATACCATTTGTAACGACCCGTCCCAAAGTGCAACGTAATGGGCCAAGTCATTTCTTTAAAATAGGTACCCCGGAAGTTAAAGATCTATAGTCCATTCCCACTTATAAACAGGATCTTCTCCTAGTAGGTATTAGATGTGGGACCAAGTTCAGGGGATCTCACAAA
>JAURVB010009201.1:0-15673 GCA_033002965.1 Piper betle
TATTAGCGGCAGAGAAAACTTACATTCTTTATAGTGAAGTTCTTTTTCTCAGTCTAATTGGTAGTTATGACCACTAAAACCTCTTCCTGTCGTCGGAGATTGAGAGATCCACACTCTTTAATCCAAATTCAATAATGAACGGAAACCAAGAAGGAATTGAACTGTCAAATCTCATGGCATATTGTTCTTCTAAGAGTTGATAATGTTTTGTGTCTCGTTGTAACATGACCTTTCTTTGATCAAATCTAAAGAAAATTTAATAATTTGAAATTTAATAATTTTTAAACTAAAAATATTGTAATGGTGGAGAATTTTATTTGAAAGAATCAAATAATACAAATTTTTTTCCTACTCTTCTTGTAAAGCCAATGACCCGAGTCTGAGTTTTATAGACAAAATAGGTTGGTTCAACCGTAATTTTTTGTCAAGTCAATTTCCAACCACGCTTGTTGAGCAGAGGCTAACTTTGTGTTATGAGCCATGAGAGTCAGGTCAACTTTGTGTTATGAGCCATAAGAGTCACATGTACTCAAGTATACAATAATAACATCAATAACGTAGTAGTAGAATGTATATCATAGTATATGAGAGTACACCCAGTTTTATTTTTTTACCCAAATCACTTCCCCTCTTTTCTCCCAAAACCATCGACCACAGCCCACGCCCACTCTTTCGACAACCATCGCCACCAACGACACCACCACCGGCCGGCAACAACACCCCCCAACCTCTCCTTCCCTTGTCTCCTTCTTCCATCTACTTTCCTCTGCCTAACGCCAACCACCACCCCTATTTTCTTGCAATGAAGCCGCCGGTGGCTACCACTGGTCCAGCCCTCCTTGCTAACCCTCCTTCCTTCCTTTCTTCCTTTCCTCCTTTCCTCTCCTCTACTAGTCGTCCCGTTTCCTTTTCCCCTAATTTTGGTCGTTGACTGCACCATCACCAGTGACCAATTCCAGTCAATTCCAGTCACTCGCCCCGGCTAGATCATCTATCCCAACTAGCCCTAACCCTAGCTCCCTTCCTAGCCCTCCTAGTCGATTTCCAGCTATGTCACCAGCCTCGTCATCGTCGGGCACCGTAGGCTCCTCCACGGTCATTGTTGATTCTAGTCCAAATCACTGTGAGATGTTTATCGCTTCTCAAATTTTAGATTTTTAATTTATTTTGACCATTATGCATATCATTCATAATTTTATGAATTTTTCATATATTTTTTGTTAATATGTTAAATTTTGAAATTTTGTGCCAATTATCTATTAATGAATGAATTTATGTATGTAATCAAGATTGATAACATTCACTTATATTTCACATTATTTGATTATGAAATTTACTATGATATTGATGATGTTAAAATTGTAGAGTTAGGTATTATGGTTATAATTGTGTAGGTTAATTAATTATTTTATTAGTAAGTTAATTCAAAATAAGAATGGATATGAGATGATGATAAGTTTAGGAACTATGACATAGTCACCTAGTTAAAAGTAATGATAGGAAAGTCTTGAACTATTAATTTGTTTATTTAACTCATTTATTGATTTCCTAATGTTGATGTTAGTATTTATAGTATTCCTGATTAGGTAATGATGCACATGCATCCATTTCACATGCATCATATAGTAGCTTGGGCGTTAGCATTTAGTTTGATTTTGTAGGTGTGGAGTATGAGCTCACCGCCTAGGCATGTGGTTTCACTTAGAGCTTCTACCAAATCTGTTTAGGATTCGTCTTTGCTTGTCATTCTATTCCATTGTGTTTTAGATTTATTGTTTGCAGGATGGGCTAAGTGGTGTTTTATGAAATCCCACTTAACTTAAGTCATTTAGTTGAATAAATTTTCTGGATTAATAACCCTTGAGGATAAGATCCCTCAAGTTTTTTTTAGAAAAAGAATCCCCCTTAAGTTGCCTTCGGGCCTATAATATTAAATCTCTTCTGTAACACCCCGTTTCGGCTCACCCGTGAACTGACCCGGAAATGTCACCGGCGACTGAACCGTTCACTAATCTACTAGATTCGGTTAAGCCGACCCGGATCTACTCTCGGCGTCTCAAGATGGAGATGCAAATATGAAATGCATGAATGGGAACAATTGGATTCTAACGGAGTCCTACATGCATGCCATGACGTGCAAGCAAAGACAAGACAAAACAATAAATGAGAAACCAAAAGAAAATATATACTACTACGGAAAAACGGACAAAGTTTCCCCTAAAAGTGCAATAGGGGCCAACCTGTCCACAACAAGGGTATGTAAATATTTTATCAAAATACGATAAAACATAACAATCTACCATGGCAATCAATCACCATCTCATTCGTTTTCACCTGAGCCGAGTCTGAACTCCAAGGCTCCCTGCTCATTCACATCTATCCGTTCATTTCATAACAGGCAATTCATCAAGACAAAAACATTCTAACAATCATTCACACAGCATTAAACAACCATCATTATACATTACACGCGGCAGGTACATGTGTGCGCGGTTCCGTGCTGCTCCTCCGCAGTCCCGACAGCTTTCATCGCTCGCATTCCTCACCTACATATATATAGAAAAACCGTCAGTAACGAGTGTTACCGGCCCGAAAAATAACTAATATCAATCTGGCACAGGAGAGCAAACTCTCTTGTTGAATCAAAACCATATACTTCCTCAAGAACTCTCATCAGGGCACATACGGGAGCTCGTCGGGCCATCGCCCTCAGGTCGACAGCGTCCCCCTTTCTTTCTCATTCTCATACCTTGGTCATTTCTCTATCGCTTCTCGCATCAAATCTCATTCCTTACCGCCCTCTGCACCTTCCATATTACTCCTGGCCTTGAGCACAAAGGCCAAGCACTCTCAGGTAGTCGCCTTCAGTACCCTTTGAACCACAAGTCTAGACATGCACTGCATTGCAGTACCCGTAAACCTCCACACTTCTCCGGGTTTGAGGAACTCAAAGGTGGAGTTGTCTGGATCCTTTGGGAACGAAGTGGGTTCTCCCCAGCTCCAGAGCCCGCTCTTCTGAGCACACGCCCTATCTGAAGGCGTGGCCATCAGTAACCCTCATTCCATCTCTCACCGAAAACGCGAAAACTACATATTTATAGGCCTGGGTTAGGATTTATACAATAGGCCCGAAGGCATCGTGAGCTGGATCTGAAGTTCGAAAACAAACTCGAGGGATCTCATCATTGAGGGTTATTAATCCAAAAAAAGAACCGTTGGCTAAATGGCCCGAGTTAAGTGGGATCCGATAAAACGCCACTTAACTCGTCCTGCACATGATAAATCAAATACACAATAGAATAGCGTAAAAACAGAGAACGAGTCCTAAACGGACCTGGTAGAAGCTCCAAACGGGTCCACTCGCCTAGGCGGTGAGTTCCTACACCGTACCTACACCGTACCTACACAATCAAGCTAAAAACTAACGCCCGCATGATGAATCACACATCCTATAGCATGCACACACAATCAACACAATCACGCATCAATCAACACACATCAGCCTATATCAATTCTAGCAAGTCTACTTAGGCTAGTTTGCACTAGATCATGATCATTACCTAGTTACCCTAGTTAGTTTCTTAGCCTCCATTTTTAACACCACTCAATCAAACAAATTTCACATTTTATCCTTAATCAAATCTACATTTATATATATTATTATAACACACAATTCACCAATCCTAGCATGCAATTCTTATAATTAATACTTTCAAATAATTAAGTTAAAATAAATTATACCACGTGTCGTCGAAAATCGGCGACGGCTAGGGTTTCCGTTTCGTGGCTCGAAACTCGAATTCGGCACCTAGCGGTCTCTGAAATCCGATCAGATTGGACCGGGTGCGTTCGGCGGATGATCCGGCGAATTTCCCACGAATCCAATTTTCCGGCGGTTCCAGCAGTTTTCCAACGAGTGTCGGCAGTTTTCCGGCGGATTCCGGCAGTTCGGGACGAGGCAATCAGGGGGTCTATCGGCACCAACTCGTTGAGCTTGGTCCGATAGTGGTGTCAAACAAGGCAGTCGGGGTGGCGATGACTGTCGGCAGCAACATTGAAAATGGCGGTGGCGGCGGAGTGCTCCGATCGGGGCTGCGGCCAGCCTCGACGGCACTCGGGATGGTGGGGGAAATGTCGGCGACGGCGAGAGGGTGAGACTGGTGGTCACAGCGGCGGACGACGGTGACCAAACGGCGGCGGAATCCGACCAGGAGTGGCGACGGCCGAGGCTGCTTCGTGGCATCGCGGCGGCACGCCGGCAGGCGATCGGTGGTCGGGGTCGGTCGGCGGCGGCACGGCGACGGGGCGGCAAGGCGGAACGGCGTCGATCGGCGGCAGCACACAGCGGCGAGGGAGAAAATATACTCTAGTGCCAGTTTCGTAATTAAGTATTGACTCGATTCCTACTCGAGTCAAAATAATAACTAGTTCGTAATAAATTCTAAAAAAATCTAGAAAAATATGAAAAAATCCCATAAAATAAAACAAACACAACAACATCCAAATGGCATGCTCTATAACTAATAACCCACCCGAATATAATCCAACGCGTCCTAATGCGTTATTCGGCCTAAAACTATTCTACGATCAAATAAAAATAACAATCAATACTTTATACCTCCATATACTTGATAACCCATTTTTTATCATCTTTTACACGTTATCATCATACACTTGAGCATACATGACCTTCATCGCTCATAACTCACAGCTGGCCTCAACTCAGCTCGCGGTCCATGAAGCTGACTCGACTCGAACCGACGGTTGAACTGATTGGTTCACTCCCGTAAAACTCTGACTCGAGTCACGGGTTTTACATCTTCCCTGGCTTATATATAATTTTATTGAGTTTTTAGTGAGAGGAGGGATGGTGAAACCGACTCACACATACTATGAGCAGGTGCACGTCCTAATAACTCCTTGTTTTCAGTGCCTCACACCTAGCGAAGAGTGGAGGCTTATGGGTACTACTACACAGCACATGTCTAGACGTGTGGTTCAAAGGGCACTAAAGGCGACTGCCTAAGAGTACTCAACCTAAAGAAGATAAATGGAGGACAGGAGAAGGCTTAGGATATGCTAGTAGTTCCAAGGGATAGAAAGAAAAGGAAAATGAGAAAATGCTAAGAGAGGTATCAGTAGTCTAGTCAGCTCAACATGCTATTGGGTTTGTGGCCCGGTGGCTCCCCATTAGATACCCTTATGAGAGTTTACCTGATCTATATATAGAGCTCCACTATCATGCGCTGCCATGTTTTGGCAGCGCATGCAGTACTTTTCTTTTAGGGCCATTGGATCAAAATCCAACAGCCCAAAACACGATCCCGTTTTCCCCCCTCCCCCGTTTTTTTGCCTTCACCCACCCCAGACCCATCCCGCCCCAGCCTGCAGCCGCGAAGCCTCCCCCTCCCCCGGCAACGGCCCAAGCTGCAACCTTCAGCCCCTGCCCCCACGTGCAGCGGTGGTTCCCCATGTTCCCCCTTGGCCCAGGCACCACCTTCGACCAACTCCCCCCCCCACCTACCCCTGCCCGTTTGCAATGCCCTCCGCTCGCTCACGTCCGCTTGCGCCCAACAACCGCTGCACATTTTCCAACTGGCCAACCCACCCTCGATGCGGCGACATTGTTGGCTAGCAGGCGGTCGTTGGCAAGCTCGCCGATGGTGGGATGGCGTGGCAAAACAGGGGTGAGAGAGAGAAATAAGGGAAGGTAGTTTCGTAATAAAAACTTGACTCAATCCTAACTTGAGTCAATATAACGAAATAATTGTTTTTAAAAAATAAATTAATTTCGTAATAAAAATTTGAGTCATTCCACACTAGAGTCAAGTTTTTATTATGAAATAAATTTAAAAAAATAAAATACTGTCATAATAAAAACATAATTTGGTCCCGACTCGAATCAATATTATAAAATAATTTTTAAAAAATAAAATAATTTCATAATAAAAACTTGACTCAAGTCGGGATCAAGTCAAATTTTATTACATTTTTTTAAAATTTATTTCATAACATTGACTCGAGTTGGAACTGAATCAAATTTTTATTACGAAATTATTTTATTTTTTCAAAATTTATTTCATAATAAAAACTTGACTCAAGTTAGGATTGAGTCAAATTTTTATTATGAAATTATTTTATTTTTTTAAAATTTATTTCATAATAAAAATTTAACTCTATCCCGAGTTGAATTTTGATCCAACAGCCCAAACTGCAATGCGCTGCATGCGCTGTAAAAGCATGTAGTGTACTGCAGTATTATTATTATTATTATTATTATATATATGCTATTCTTCAAAATGAGAGTTAGCTCTCATTTGTTAGCTTGGTTAAGTTATTTTTGGACTAGTAGCACTCATTACTGATCTATTTTTATATATATGCAGGTAAGTAGTAGAAGTCTGATATGTCAAACTTGATGGACGAGCAGTGACTGCTATGTGCACACACAAACCTAGTGCGATGTGTATTTGGATTGTTATGTTTTTTGGTCATGATGTATCATTTCATAATATGATGTTTCAGGATGACATAATAATATTTTGAGAATGATAAGACAAACATACTGACTGTGATAGAAGTAATGAATACATGTGTAAAACCCTATTTTTGGGTTAAGGTTTTACCCAATTTTAGTTTTTTCCTGTTCGGGTTAGTATCGAGTCGGTTTAAATAAGCTTGACCCAGACTAATTTTTAGAATATGAGTAGGGGGCCTAGATGGCCATATGAGAATGTTATGGAGGTTGAGTATGCTCAACATACATATGATATTTTCAAATATGATACCGTAGAGCATGAGTTAACCGTGCATATGTGAAGTATACATATGATTTTTATGAGTTAGCCAGGATTTTAGGCCCAGATCTATGTCGTTGCAGCGTATAGCATCCGTTTGGAATTTTCTAGGTATTTTATTTGCATGTAGTATAAGAATTTTAGATCATTCGATTGTGCCCCAGTGAGCCCAACTGGATTTAGTTCAGGGTTCGAGGCCCATTTTACTTTCTTGCCTCAATTCCCACCTTTAGAGTAAATTTTATGACTCGAGTCAGTTTAGACTTTGGACAGTCACGATCCGAGCTTTCTATCTATATGTATAGTGTATGCACCCATAAGTGGGCCCTACTATGCCACGAGTTGTCGGACATCTAGATTGTGCCACATGGAAAGATCTAAGCTCAACTTTATCTTCACCCATTGATTTCCAGAGTTTCCACGATTTTGAAATTGTCCACTATCACACCGCCGCCACTTCGACTCGCCCCTGTCGAGTCTCCGCCTCAACCCCGGCCACCGGACCAGCACCCCCATGAATGCCTCAAGGCTGGCTTTCCAGTCGTACCACTCATGACCACCAGCGCCAACGCAGTTGCTATCAACGACCGAGTTTGTAATCATTGTTCATCATTGCTGCTGCCACTGTTTGGGTTTTTCCGGCGCCGACGAGGCACCTACAACCAATCCAACCACCCACATAGTTTCCCCTTGCCGAGATCTTCCTTTTGAGACTGACATCGACCTTCGTTGTGGCCATGATCACCGCCAGAATTGTTGCCGCTCCCGGCGGTGATAGAGTTGCTTCCCGGCCATTTTTCGGCCGACCAGCGGCTGGACTCCTCCGACCGTCACCACTATCACATTCCCCTACTCCCCTCTTTCGATCGCGACCGACGGTAGCCTCAGCTGCGCTGCCGTGGGTGTATTCCGGAGATGGGCACTATCGCCCCCGACCGGCTCGCTTACCCGCATCCTGCTTGTGTCCACCTGCCCCTGCCCATGTCCACCTGCCCCGGCCACATCCGCCTGGTCGTGCCCGAGTCCACCAGCCCATGTCCATGTCCGTGTCTATTAGCCTAGCCAACCCAGCCCATTTTCCAATTAACCCAGACCGGGTTGGTTCAGCCCTTTTGGTTTGGTCTAGTTCAGCTTGGTTCGAGTCTGGTTCAGCCCGTTTTCCACCGTTTCTCAATTTTTGTGCAACATGTTTAGTTATAAGTTTGTTAGCATTGCTTCCTTTATTACAGTGAATTGATTATACTAGCACACACCACAAACATGCATTATATAGAAACATTAATATTTTACTTAGCAATGGGTTCTGATGTAGGCTTTGGAGTCCGAGCTCGCAATAGATGTGCAGATACGTTTGGAGCTTGGACCACAGGTCTGTAGGACTCTCCCTCCCTACTTGACTCCTTGTGTGTCGAGTTTTATCGTGTCTTATACATAGGGCGGCATCGGTGGTGTATTATCAAATCCCTCCGATGTTAGGCAATTTAGCTATGTTTTCTACATGTTTAATAAAATTACAAGGATGAGATCCCTTGTTCATTTTTGAACTGAAGCTCTAGAAATGTATGATATAAGCCTCTTTTGTAAGCCTATTATATAAGTACGCACATTTTTATAGATTTCACGAATAAGAGAATGAGTGGTACAGAGATATGTATGGCTGCACTAGTACTCCTTCAAACCATGAGGTAATGCAGTGTATGATGGTAGTACGTAATGCAAGGCATTTTCAAAATTTGTAGCACTAACTTAAATGTTCATTTTGCCACTCAAGTATTGTGGCGGGTGATATGGAAGATGTGAGGGCATAAGCATTGTGTGTATGAATATGATTATGAGCGCGCATGTGAGCCAGCACTTGTTTAAGTATGTTTCCTTACAACGTAGTGTGAGGTAATCTTGAAGTTTCATAAGTTTTTGTGGGTAATAGAATAACCATTTACCAGTTTGTATTAGTTATTTTTCAGACCAATAACATTCGTTACTGACTGTTTTCATATAATATATGTAGGTCTTGCAAAACTTGAGTTGACTCAAGTGGGAGGACAAATCAACACTACATACATTTAAGCTCAGCGCAGTTATTTACTTTCTTACTATTATTTATGTTTGATGTGTTTTAACATGTATTTAACTGTTTCTTCCAATCTCATGACACTAAGAAGATTGTTTCGATCTATTTTATCGATTGAGTCGTATAGACCGACAACTTTAAACAAGACTCAATTCGATCGTAATATTTCTGATTCAGTTCTTAGGTGAACAGAAATCGGGGTATTACAACATGGGTCAAGACCCAGTCCATTTGGGTTTGGTTTGGGTTGACCGGCTTATTCAGGTAACCCCTAACATTTCGATTCTATTCGTGAGTGAGGCAGGTTTAGGGTGTTATAGTTTGATTTCAGAGCCACTCTTGGTTGATTAAGTTGGAAGATATGGTTACAAGTGATGTGTGTGCAAAGACAACTCCAAGTCAAGTTGGCAGGTATGTTTCTTGTTTATCATCTTTGTTTGCTGGTTCTCCACTAGTTAGTAGCATGACGGTGGATAGCAGTATCTGATCAAAAATATGTGAAGCACAAATGAGAGCTTAGGTAGATGACTTGGATAGACAGCCTCCAGGAGATAGAGGTGGATAAGGATAAGTAGCAAGGAAGACATGCCAGTGACAAGAGTGAGACAACCAAGGTACCTGGGCTAGATAGTTAGCAGATGAGTAGACACGTAGTGTAACCCCATTCAAGGTTGGTCTAATGAGAGAGGGATCATGATTAGGTTCTTGCCTTGAACCATAGGATTGAGTTTTGACCACCAGTTTACCTAGATAGTAGGATGAGTAGAAATTGGCTAGTACATAGAGAACTCCCATAAGCAATTAGTGGTAGTATAGATAGTTACCAGAGCCATAGCATGTATTAGATCTATAGTAGTTGTCTTTGCTCCCTTACTAAACATAGTGGGGTATTTGACTTAGGATTGAGTAAGCTAGGATCCAGTAAGCAATCCAATTTTCTCATACCAGGAAATTGGATAGTGTTACCTAGTTCAAATAGGAGTCCTCCTACTAGACACCCTTACCTAGGACCATTCTCCACCAGATAGTAGCAGGGCCTATAGGATACCTTAGTTTCATAGTAGGACCTAGAGCAGAGTATTTGAGAGTACACATAGGTGACCTTTCATATATATGAGGATCACAGAGATGGAGGTAAGTGTCAATTAGCATACCTTGCTCCCAATATAGTTCTCTCAGATGTAGGTCAGACTAGTACCCAGCGTTCCTTAGAGTACCTGATAGCTTATCGAGTAAATCTAAGGCCTAGACCTCGGTTTTCCATCAAGAAAAAAACAAAAAGTCAAAACCAAAGAAGGTGCATGGTAGCAATGAAAGGGTAGGCACACATAGCCTAGGATCAGAGAGGTCCAACACAGGCAGCAACATTAGCAGAACTTGCCACCTCAACACAACAACAACTAGCAAGGATGTACACAGTCAAGAGTGCTGACGCGTTAGGTGATAGAATGGCCAATGACAGGGACATAAGTATCTAGCTCCATATGTCAGATTCAATAGACAGTTCATAAGGTTGAAGCCTCCTTGGTCTAAAATTTTGAGGACGAAATTTTTATGAGGGAAGGTTGTAAAACCCATGACTCGAGTTAGGGTTTAATAGTCGACATCGATCAGTTTGACTATTATTTTTAGTCGTGTCAATTTCATACCACTCATGCTTGAGCCGAGGCCAACCGTGTGCTATAAGTCATAAGTATCATGTGTACCCAAGTATATAATGATAACATCAGTAACCCAATAATAGAATGAGTTATCAAAGTATATGAGAGTACACACAATTTTTTTTTTTAAGTAGACTGTAGAATTAGCATTAGGTCATTTTTCGCGTTAGGGCACGTTTGCTATTATTTTTTGGTGGGTTAGTGGGCTTAGAACATGTCATTCAAGTTAGGACTCTATTATTTTTATTTTATTATAATTTATTATATTTTATATTTTCCAGATTTATTTCATGTTATTAACTTGAGTTGGGTGCGAGTCAAGTTTTATGTACTAAATTGCGATTAAGTTGTTTCTCCTCGATGACCAACCCTTCTGTTCCCCTATTTTCAACCTAAACCACAAACCATAGCCCTCGTCCCCCTCTCATTACGACCCTCGCCACAGACGACACAGCCACTGGTTAGCGGCGATGCCACCCCAGCCTCTCCTTCCCTTTTCCCCTTCTTCCTCCTACTATCCTCTGCCCAATGCTGGCTGCCACCCCTGTTCTCTTGCAATGCCACTGCCGGTCCAGCCCTCCATGCCAACTCTCCTTCCTTCATTTCCCTCTTCTCTCTCCTCTACCAGTCACCCCTTTTCCTTTTCTCCTGATTTTTGTCGTACCACTGCCAGCGACCAATTCCAACCCTACCTCTCACCTAGCCCTAACCCTACCTCTCTCCATAGCCCTCCTCCTCGCCAATTTCCAGCCACAACTGCCACCCATGGCACAGTTTGCCATTGCGGCAACTGCCATCATCGTCACTGATTGGGTCAGGATGCTATTGGGTCCGCAGCCCGATGGCTACCCATTAGATGCCCTTATGAGAGTTCAACAGAAGACATATATATATATATATATATATATATATATATATATATATATATATATATATAGGTAAGGAGCAGAGAGTCTGATATGTTAGCATAGACAGAAAGGCAGTGACTGCTATGTGCACACACAAACCTAGTGATATATGTGTTTGGATTGTTATGTTTTTTTAGTCATGATGTATCATTTCATAATATGATGTTTTAGGATGGCATAATAATATCTTGAGAATGATAAGATAGATTTACTAATTGCGATAGATGTAATGAATAGATGGGTCAAAATCCAATTTATAAATATAATTGTGAATGGCATGATAGATGTGAAAGACAAGATAAACAAATGATAATAATGTTTTCTTCTTATAAAGTTAGTATGTTTTGATATAGATGTTTTATGTATGTTGTGAGATATATATATATATATATATATATTATTTGTTTATATATTGTTGTTTTGACAAGTTGAACCCTTATTATACTTTTAGGGGACACTCTATTAGTTTTATTTTAAAAAATTTTATCAATTTTATTGTGATTATTTTTTAGTGTAAATTGTTTGGCATGTCATTTACGTGGTATCATGTTAGGTTCCTTGCATTTCATACGTAC
The DNA here is from genome assembly GCA_033002965.1 of Piper betle. NCBI lineage: Eukaryota > Viridiplantae > Streptophyta > Magnoliopsida > Piperales > Piperaceae > Piper > Piper betle. Next base: position 12,013 of record JAURVB010009201.1, read on the forward strand.
ATTATGAGATTTATCTTCCATCACTTGACCTTCATGCTTGGGGCCCGAAGATATATGGAGGACAAGAGAGGGCTTACAATATAGTGATAATCCCAAGGGACAGAAGCCTACCTGAAGCATTATGGTCAAACTGTAAGGTAGGGCACACTCAATCTTGAAGATTGGGATGTGACATGCAGGGTTGTCGTCTCCATCAAACTTCATGAAGGTAGGGCGCTTGTACTTTTTGGCATAGACTCATAATCACTACAAGGTTTAATTAATGATGTTGTGGAATATATTAACTTATTTCTTCTAATAATATGACTTAGTGTTTTAATCACTAACGCAGAATTGCCTCTGCAGGTGTAAGCATGGAAGGATGGGTAGAGTTGAGACAGCTGGAGGACTCTGTTATTAGACTTTTGAATTTTTCTTATTTGTTATTATACTTTAGATTGTTTGCATGGCAATGGGATTTTGGTTCGGTTCATGGGGCTTAGATTATTCGAAGAATTTGTTATATTAAATTTTGTGTCATAGGTTTATTCAAAATATTGAAAATTAATGGAAAATTAATTTATAACACTTAGTTTCATATAGTAACACTTGACTCGTGGCTCGAAACGGGCAGATCATTACAGGTGGTATCAGAACAACCTAGTTTTATGTTAGATGCTGGGCTGGACTAGGGATATTAGCTAGACTACCAGTCACGGGCCAAAGAGGGTTGTGGGCTGGGGCTAGTAACAGGCCAAATGTAAAAATTTCGGGGACAAAATTTCCTAAGGTGGATGGATTGTGAGCTCCCTCAACTTAGTCCCATGTCTAATACCTATTTGGATAAGATCTTGTGTATAAGTGGGAATGAATTATAGATCTTTAACTTAGTTAACCACTTTTAAAGAAATGACTTAGGCCCATTATGTTGTACTTTGGGCTGGGTCATTAGAAAAGGAGAGGGCTTAGGATAAACTGGTAGTCCCAAGGGGACTAGGAAAATGAGAAAATGTTGAGAGAGGCATCAAACCAGTCAATTTGGGATGCTATCGAGTCTGTAGCTGGGTGGCTGTGACACGCCGAATTCGGCTTGCTCGTGAACCAAACGAGCCGTCATGGGTCCCAAGTATATCTACTCTCAGTGTCTCAAGATAGAAGATATTGATCGCTATGCATGGATGAATGCATGTAATCCTATCATGCTACTACATTGATGACATGCTAACTAGTTTACTAAATAAAATAATTACGATAAAATTGATAGAAATTTCAAAAATAAAATAGATAGAATCTCCCCTAAAAGTACAATTAGGGGCCACCCTATCAAATTAACCTGTGTAAGTATAAACATCAATATACATTCATTACATCATTCTTTTTACACATACATTTAATTTGGGTTCATCAAAATATCCTACATTTTTGGGCCTCGACCCACCTGCTCATTTGTTCATCTTCACCTTTATCATGCAATATTTACACTAACATATATATATTTCAGATCCTGTTATCATTATGCATTTATATATACCAAAATCTTCATCATAAGTATTTCATTTTTTTCATAATAACATAACAAAACAGTTAAAATAGTCAAAACATACATTCGGTCGGTGCGCGTGTGTGTGTACGCAAGGTAGGCCACTGCTCCTCCGTCCAAGCTAACATATCCAGTATTTAATCCTCACCTACGCATATATAAAGAAAATGTCAATAACAAGTATTACTGGTCAAGAAATATGACTACATTACAAAATGGCAAATAAGAGCAAACTCTCATTTTGAAGAAAACTTTGATATACTTCTCGTGAACACTCCTAAGGGCATTTATTGAAGAGCCACCGGGCTGCAAACCTGACAGCGTCCCAAATTGACTGGCCTGATGCCTCTCTCAGCATTTTCTCATTTTCTTAATCCCTTGGGACTACCAATATATCCTAAGCCTTTTCCTTTCCTCCATAATTCTCCTGGCCTTGAGCACTAAAGTTGAATTCTCTCAGGCAATCACCTTTACTATCCTTTGAACTACAAGTCCGGACATGTGTTATACTAAATAGTACTTGTAATCTTCTATGTTTCTCAAGGAGGAAGGAACACAAAACAGGAGTTGTCAGGATCCCTTAGGATTGGAATAGCCCACTCACTAATCCATAGCCCGCTTTGACTGGCTCAAGCACCTACTCATGGTACATGTGAGTCGGTTTTCCCTTTTCTCGTCTCACTGAAAATTCGAGAAAATTATATATAGGTCTGAGAAGGGATTTATATAATATGCCCAAAGGCGAATGCAGTGAATCTTATTTTCGAAATCAAACTCGAGGGATCTCATCCTCTAGGGTTATTAATTTGGAAAATCGATCGATTAGATGACTCGGGTTAAGTGGGATCCGATAAAACATCACTTAACCCCTCCTGAAAATAATAAAACAAACATACAATAGAACAAAGTGTAAAACAGGGATAAATCCTAAACAGACTTGGAAGAAGCTCCAATCATGGTTGCGTGCCTACAGGTAAGCTCCTACTCCGTACCTACACATCAAATCTAGAAGCTAACAGCCGCTAACTGAATGATGCATCAAACTCATCATGAACATCACACTTACAATGCAATCATCATCTATCGACAATCAACAATCATTAGTGCAGGAATACTTCTAACTCATCCTATTCATACAAATTTTATTATGTTTTTCTAAGCTATGTTGTAGTCAATTAGCATGCTCAGATTTTATTTACCTAATTAGATCACTAACATTCATTTACTATCAATCAAATCATGCAAATCATCACTTCATTCACAATCAGAGATTTTTCATGACAATTAATCAATCCTAGCATGTTGTATTAATAATCATCAATTTAAAATAATTAAATAGGAGGTAATTATACCTCTCATTGTCGACAATCAGCGACGGCTAGGTTTTGTCACGCGTTTCAGAGATCGAATTTGGCACTCAAAAGTGCCTGGAGTTCGATCGGGTTTGACTGGATGAGTTCGATGGAAGATCCGGCAAATTCTAGCAAATCTGGTTTTTCAGTAGGGTTCCAGCGGTTTTCCGGCAAGTTTCGATGGTTTTTGGTATCTTTTTAGGAGTTTTTCGGCAGCAATCACCAGTGGCTTCTATTGGCGGGATAACGATGGTATGTGGTTGTTGGCACCGGTTCGGAGAGCCCGACGCACCTACAACATCGACATGGTTGGCGGAGGAACTGCTCACCGGAAAAGGGCAAAACAGGGGTAGTTGGTGGTGGATGACAAGATCCGGCCAGGATGGGTCGCGATGGGCTTCGCTCCGATCAGGGAAGGTCGTGGGAGGGTCGACGACGTCGAGGAGGCAACTAGATGGCGGCAGTGACGGTCACCGGCGACAGGAGCACGGCACGAGGATGCGACTCCCTCGCGTCGTGGAGGCAGAGTGACAGCCGGGGGCACTTGGGGCAGCATAGCGATGGCGGGGCAAGGCTTGGCGGCGACAAGCAGAGGGGCGGCATTGAGGGTTTGGGGGAAGAAGAGAAATGTTGGGGGAAGAAATGGTTCGGTGGCGATATTGTAAATAAAAGAAATAACTAACTCGTAATAAATTCTTAAAAAATCCAAAAAATAAAGAAAAATCTCATAAAATATAATACATGCCACGACATCACAATGACATGCTCTATAACTATTAGCCCACCCAAA
>JAURVB010009204.1:0-40556 GCA_033002965.1 Piper betle
CTGAAGCATGCATGTTTCCAACCTCACGTGATGGCGGTGGGGCACAAACAAAGCCCTAAACGTTTTTTCAATAATGTCTATCCAGCTCTCCGCCTTTATTGGATTGATCCCTCCAATAAATACCTCAGCTCTATTATTCCTGAACTTTTCCATAGTGTAACGGTCACTATCATCAATAGTTGGCGTCAACACTTGTTGGACTCACCGGTGGCACTGGATTAGGAATTTCCCTAGCTCGCGCGGGTCTAGTAACCCTGCCTGCCTTTGAGCACTCCCCTAAACACCATCTGGGTTGTGGGGACCCGCTGTTGAGTTTGAGGCTCCATTCCCTGCTACCACTCTTGGTAACCACTAAATGATATTTTGAACCACATAATTTGAATTTGCTGAAGCATGCACTAGTCTCTATATGGCCGTCAGGATCTGGACCAATACATTCTCTGTTTTCGAATTTGACTGACTAGATCAGTTTGACTATCTATGAGTGCCTACCATCTGAATTGTCAAAAAATTTCCCATTATGGTTCATTAATATGTTTTTTTTCAGTTATGACTTAGGTTTAGTAGCAAATGAATTTGTTAATTAATAACATAAAACATTGGGAAAAGATAAGGACTGGACTTTTCAATAAGATACTTGAGTCATAAAGTGTGAGCTTGTGGGAAACTTGGCTCTGATACCATTTGTACCGACCTAGCCAAAGTTCAACGTAATGGGCCTACATCATTTCTTTAAAATGGTTAAGCTAAGTTAAAGATCTATAGTCCATTCTCACTTATAAATAAGATCTTCTCCCAGTACGTATTAGATGTGGGACTAAGTTAAGGGATCTCACAATCCACCCACCTTAGGAAATTTTGTCCCCGAAATACCTATACTTGGTCCATTGCTGGCCCCAGCCCATGACCTTTCTGGCCCGTGACCGGTAGCCTACTTGGCCTGTTGCTAGCCCAAGCCCACCATCTAACATGAAACCATCCCAGCCAACCATCTAATACGGAACCAGGTTTCTCTGGAGGTTACTCAAAAAGATAAATGAGGTACACGTAACATGCAAGAACATGAATCGTAATACGGCAAACAAGTCTAGAAATTTATAAGTAATAACAACAAATCATGTCCTGATAGCATGCGACAATACATAAAAATAAAGTCACACAGTCTCTGACCGTTTCCCATAGCCACATTTATAACACAAGAGAATAAAATATAATAATAATAATAATAATAATAATAATAATAATAATAATCCAACATTCAATCCTTCTACGACCGAATCAAATATTTTATTTTTTATTTTTATTTTTCACAATCTTTATCGTGCTTGAGGAAGAGGGTTTATGAGTTTAAGATTCCTTGGCACTTGGTGCTTGTGAATGAGGTCTTAGTTACTTGTAAGATGTACAAGTTGGTGAACAAGAAGAGAGGTTGTACAATGTTGGGTACCTCTTGAAAATTTGTTTGTGTCTATCCTCTCTTCTCTCCTCTTTGTGAGTTCTCGTTTTAATTTTAATACAATTAGTACACTTCACTCAGCTTTCTTGAGCTTGACTTGTTCGGGGTAGAAAGCTAAGTGAATCAGTCTCAAAGCTACTTTGCAACTTTTATGGTTTAACAAGTTCACCAACACAAGTTACGTGTGGAATTGATTTTGTGTTGCCTCACACACCACCTATCTAATTAGGTCCATATTATTGTTTATGACCTTGCTTATACATTACTTGTGTCCAATTTGATCATATATTTGTAATTTTCATTTCCTTGTGTTCAATTGTATTAATTGTGCTTAATTTTTAATTTGTTTCCACTATCTTAATCCATTCTTGAGATTATTATAAAGCCATAAGAATTGTGGGGATCTAACTATCTTGATTAAGTTTTTGTAGCCAGCTTTCCCTGCATTAGGTGCACCTTCAATAGTTTCTTATTAAGTTGTTGCACGCATTCTTCATTCTCTTCCTATTGCATGTTTGGTTGTGTATTTAAATGTTGTCTATACAAAAGTATGGGCTTTTTCTTTCTCCATTTATTTTAATTACATGACTGGGAATCTTCCGTTCATTGGTGGCCAAAAACAGGATTTGTTTTGTCCCCTTGCTTACGCTTCGAGATATCCTGCAGCAGGTCTTCAAAATTCCTAAGGCACGGGAGTTAAAAACCTACAACACACTACCTCCAAATATAGAAAGAAAGATATTCTGTGTTCGAAAAGCCATTATGGTTGCATCAATCAACTTCTAGTACAAGTAATACAGATTAATTGATTTAGACATGGTTTGACTCAATCGTAACATTTTTGATCCACCTTAGGAGATGCCTTGAACCAAAGTATTTTACCTGCAAGAAGTTGGGACACATGAAGAAGAATTGGCCCGTTGTTGGGGAGATTGAATTTTTTTAGCTAATTTAGGATTATAATTTGAGCCTTTTTTTTTCTTTTTAGATTTTAGTGTCTAATTTTTTTAAAAAAAAAAGAAAAAGAAAAAAATACTTCTATATCATTGTCTTCTTCCTTATCATTTGTTTATGTATCAATTAGTGTGGTCACCCTTGTTTTCTTTTGATTCAGAAATTGAAAGTACTTTGAAAAACTTGTGTGCCGCTAGAAGAAGAGCACAAAAACTAATAGAAGAAGAAACCATGCATTCAAGGAGGACTACTAGAATTTTAGAATTAGATGCATTCAGAAATTGAAAGTACTTTGAGAAACTTGTGTGCCGCTAGAAGAAGAGCACAAAAACTAATAGAAGAAGAAGCCATGCATCCAAGGAGGACTACTGGAATTTTAGAATTAGATGCACTTAATGCTTTATCTGCTCAGGTCAGTGCTTTGACTAATCAAGTTCAAAATCTTAATATGTAGGGACAGGTTGCTGTAGAACCAAGGTGTGAATTGTATGGACAAGGACATTTTACAAGTCAATGTGCAACAAATCAAGTTAACTATGAAGGCAACTTTAATGGGAACAACAATCCCTATTCCAACACCTACAATGCGGGCTGGAGCAATAACCCCAACTTTTCATTGAATAATTCTCCATAATCGGTTGCTGTTCCCACTAATCTACCACCACCATCACAGCATTCTGACCTCTTTCACTTTCTTTTCAGCCACAACAACCGGATTTAATCCAAATGTTAAATTCTATGCAACAAACTATGCATCAATTCATGTAGAATCAACAACAACAACAACAACAACAATAGTTTATGCAACAAGTTATGGTGCAATTAAATAAGGAACCAAGTGAGCAACCCAAGGGTGTACTTCCTACCAAACCAGAACAACGAAGGAATGATGGTCAAGACCATTGCAAAGCTATAACAGCCCAGAGTGGTATTACTTTACAAGAAACAATTTAGCCTAATGAAGTTAAGGAAAAAGATGAAAACCAAACAACGAACATGAACCCAATACATTGGTTAACTTACTCGGAAGCAAAGGGAAAGAAAAAGATGAACTACTTATAGATGAGGTAGAAAAAAGTATCATTTCCTTCTAGATTGAGGAAACAAAGTGATGAAAATTATTTCAAAAATTTCTTGATATATTTAAGAAATTACAAATTAACATACCTTTTGCTGAAGCACTTGAACAGATGTCTAGTTATGTAAAATACTTGAAGGATATTTTAGCAAAGAAAAGGAGAGTAGATGACAATGAAGTTGTGGCCATGATAGAGGAATGTAGTGCTGTCCTCCAAAGAAAACTACCTCCTAAGATAAATGACCCGGGAAAATTTGTGATTTCATGTTCAATTGGAGGAAATGTTCATTGTAATGCTTTATGTGACTTAGGTTCTAGCATTAATCTTATGCCTTTTTCTGTTTTCAAAAGGTTAGGAATCAAGGATATTGCTCCTACCAACATCACACTCCAGTTGGCTGACCGGTCATTGGTATATCCTCAAGGAGTCATTGAAGATATTTTAATAAAGGTTGACAAGTTTATCTTTCCTGCAAATTTTGTGGTGCTTGAAATGGAAGGAAAGAACGACAATATACCACTCATTGTTGGGAGAGGTTTCTTAGCAACTGGGAGAACATTAATTGACGTAGCTGCTCGAAAACTTAGACTTAGAGTAAACAACGATTGTGTCACATTTGACATTTTTAAATCCATGAATTACCTGGATGAAACATATGATTGTTCAAAAATTGAAATATTTGATAAAATAATGTACAAAGGGGATCAATTGAGTGATTTATTAAATAAAGCCATAAATTCTCTTTATAAAGAAGATATTGATGTGGAAGAAATGGTTAAAGTATTATATTCACAACCGATCTAGCCTAGAAGATTTAGAGATGTGGAAACCTTAGATCTACTATGCCGTAGATTGTTGTAATCAGTTGAAGTACCACCTAATTTACCGATTATCACGATGGTCGGGCTGTAGACATTAAACTAAGCGTTTCTTAGGAGGCAACCCAAGTAATTTATTTTAAAAGTTTATTTTTATTTGTAGATTTTTTTAATATTTCTTTTTATTTTGTAGCATGGGTCAAGTGCAAATTCAGTTATTCATGATAATCATCCACCAACTAATTGGTTGAGGGAGTTCTCTTTCACTTCTTTCTCCTTATTTTTATTTTTGAGGACAATGTTTAGTTTAAGTTTGGGAATGATGCTTTAATTTTGTGCATAGTGTTCATGCTTGACTCATGTTTAGATGTAGATGTAGAAATATATATATATATATATATATATATATATATATATATGGAAATAAATTTCCTATGCTTGAGCACAGGCAGCTTGCATGTGCTCAAGTTTGATCTTGGCCGTTGGATTAGCATCCAACGGCCAAGATCAAAAAACATGATGGGGTGGCCGCTGGCGCCGCCGCAGCAGCGACGGCGGAGGGGCGGGAAGGGTTCCTGGCCACGGCGACGGTCGGGAGGGGCGACGGCGACAGGTGATGGGGTTGGTCTGGGCGGCGGCAGCAAGGTAGTCGCGGGTTGCAACGCGGGGGGTGCAGCACGGCGGGGTGGCGGGTGGGGGCCGAGGGGGGGCACGACGCGGTGGCGGGCGGGGGACGGGAGACGGGGAAGGGGGGCCGCGGGGGGGGGCTGCGGGGGTGAGGGCGTGGCGCGGCGGGGGACGGGGTGGGGCGCGACTGGGCGCCCATTGCTGTAGAGGTGGGAGCCGTGGTGGGAGGGGCGGGGCAGGGAGGTGGGCCACCCGGGTGCACCTCCGCGGCTGACCTCGGCTTCTGGAGGGGGCGTGGCAACGGGGCAGTGGCCCCGACGAGGTGGGGGTGGTGCCGCCCGGTGGTGGGGCGGCGGGCCGGCAGGGGAAGAGGCGGGGCGGCTAGATCTGTCGCCTCGTCGCCGCCAGTGGTTGGGGGGGAGGGGGTCACCACGAGGAGGAGGTTGTGTTGCCGCCCCGTCGGCCAGGGGCGGCTACGGGCGGGGCAGGGGGGTGGCGTCTCGTCGGCTGGGGGCGACGGCGACGCCACCCCCATATAATTTTTTCATCCAGCCGTTGGATTGAATCCAACGGCTGGATGGCTCAAGCACAGGTAGCCTACATGTGAATTAAATTTACCTTTCTTGGGAAAACTTGATTAATTAATATGGGGGATGACCTGAGTAAAAAATTGTATTCAAGAGTTGGTTCTCTATATTATATTATTTTCACAATTCTTTGGTTTAGATGATTTCAATGAATGTTTTGCAATAAAGATTGACATTATGGTCATGACTTTAAGAATTTGCCCTAGCGACTTTCGAGGCAAAATATTTAGCTTGTCATGTTGATGGAAAATGATATAGGCATTTCTTTTTGATGAGTTAGAGCCTTTCTTCAAGCCTACCTAATATGAATTATCCTCTGTACACAATTTCATGGCCTTTATTATACATATTTGTTTGATTACCATTTTTTAGCCTTGAATTTTTTTATTGAAAATATACCTTGCTGCTTGAGTCCTAGCACCTTAGTGTTTTGAATTCGTTCTAAATTCTAACAAGGATGAAACTTTGAGTAGTATAGGGGGAAGGCATTGCGTTTTATAGAGTGGTGATTGAGTAGATAGTGTGGACTTTCCTAGCACTTTGCTTTATAAAAAAAAAGAAGAAAAACAAAAAAAGAAGAAGAAGAAATTGAAAAAAAAAAAAAAGAAAAAGATAAAGCAATGATCCTCCACCAGTAAACATAAGATGAAGCAATAGTCTTCCACTGGTTTGAAATAAAAGAAAAAAGAAAAAAACAATAAGTAGTCAATGGAAAATCAAAGCAAAGTTAATTCTTATATTGGGTCAATTCGATACTACACTTAAGGAAGTTTGTGTCATATTGCTTGGGGATTTGTTGTACATGTATGTTAGGATTTAGAAAGGATTTTTAATTATAGGGTGCATATTGGCCTCCGATTTTTCTATTTTGTTTATCCTATTTTTGGTCCCTAGCCCCTGGCCCCATTACAACCTATAATGACCTATTGATTCTATTGAATTGGCATTGCCTACATTAGTGGAGATGGGAGCGAAAGATAAACATATTTAAGCATGTGCTTGATTGTATTCTATTGGTTGCAGATAAGAATAATAAGCCAATGGACTATCACACACGAGAGAGAGAGCTTTCTTTTGGATGTGATTGATGAAAGGAAATTTCTGATTTGATTGACATCTTATTGCCTATTAAGGGTTTGATTGAGAATCATATGAGAATATAATGGGGACTAAGTATTTTTGTGTAGTAAAATTTTCTTTGTTATGATATTTTGCTCTGAACGTGCAAAAGTTTAAGTGTGGGGGTGTGTTAAGTGTTTCAAATATACAATATTTACCTAGGTTTTTTATATGATTTTGTACTTTCTAAGTATAAATATTATTAAATAGGTGATATTTTTCGTTATATTCTAGTTAATTAATATTTTATTAGATATGCTTAATTTTGGTATTTCAATGCAGAAAAAGATAAAACAAATTAAGCTTTTGAATTAAATGGTCATGACACTTGGGCCCACCCGATAGCTATAATTTATGGTGTTCAATGGAGTAAAGGAGTTAGAAACTTGAAGGGACATCATAATTAATTAGACTACATCGATTTGTGAACACCCTCTTCGAATTTTTGTATCTCCACTTCTATATAAATGGGTGGTCATTAGTTGTTTGAGATATTACATCTCAACTCTTGGTTTAGGAGTTTAGTAGAAGAAATAGTTCTAGTTTTGCAATTCTTTTCTCTTTCATAATGAAAACTATTTTCTTTTTTATATGATTTTTATTTTTATTATGGGGTAGTCTTTTATTTCGGTCTAGATAAGAATGGAACTTAACATGATTTAATTGAATTCATTTCAACCTATTCATTTATTCAATCGGATTGTTTGAGTTATCATGTTCTAAATGCTAAGAATAGATTGATCACCTATTTCTTAGATCATGAGGTTTAATTAGATTTCAGAAGAAATTAATTAGATTAATCATTGATAATTCATCATACGACGAGTCTTTTGACTTGTTTGTCATTGTGGTCGGGAGATACACAACACCGTATGTGATTGTAAGGCAAATTTTAATGCATTATTCTGTTGATTAATCAATTATCACCGGAAGGTAGAAATTGAGGCAAAATAATAGAAGCATAAAGGACGGGAGCCACCATGTCATATAATTATTCTAGATCGACAATCCGACGAAATAAAAGATAAGAGTAAGATATGATGAAGATTAAATTCATATTAAGGGAAATTTGACTTTAGAAAGAGTTTTATCATTTTAACTTCTTCTTTTATTTAAAGTTATTATTTAGATTTAATTAAGTTAATTATTTTTGTTTTGCTCTTAATTTTATTTTCTTTAATTAATTTAAGGAAATTCATCTCTATGTGGGAATGATATTTGATTTTATCATTATATTACTTGTTTCAACTATGTATACTTGCATGTCATTGAAATTATTCGAACAGGAGGTGATAACACTTTATTCCGTGTAAAGAGCCCACATGAAGACTAGATGTTAAGGTAAGATTCCCTAGCGTGTGATGATTGTCGTGTGTTTTAATTTAGTAGTCTGGTATGTGGAACATGTAACCATGAACTTGTTATTACATTACTGCAAAATCAACATCATTTAAGTATAATCTACCTCACTCAAGGTTTTAACTAAGTAGGAGAACAAGATTATGCATTTACATTATGAAAATTTTAACTTTTAGTGCATGGATGTATTGCTTTCATGTAGATCGGAGTATTCTTTGCATTGTAAAGTCACCCTCATACTTGTTAAAGAGTTGTTATCTCTTCTATAACTCAGAATGCTCATATTAATAGTCGCAAGTGTAAGAGTCTTCTTATAGTATTATGATGAGCATGCATTGTATAAAAATCTAGTAAGGTGTTCGTCTTAAACCTCCTTGAGGATTGAGATTTAATTGTAGTATAACGAACAGCTTTCAAATTATAACATTCACCTTCAGACCGAAAAATAAAGTGTTACACATTTATTATCCCCCTTTTTGCCCTAAAGTTGTTGATCAAATAGCATATGTAGAAATAAATTTTAGTCAGATCAAATCTCAATCATTCAACTGATTTTTATTTGGCTCGTTGTCACCCCAAGTCAACCTTTGACATCTAAAACAAGTACAAAAAAAGAGCCAAACCTTGAGGGCCTATCTAAAACATACAACCTTCGAAAGCAGGGCCCATCGACGATAACGAGGTTGGACGGTGGCAAACCTTGAGGGTAGTGATGCTTCATTAACACCAAAGGGAGATGAGAGGGAGAAATAAACTTGTCAATGTCTGAGCCAAATACGATTTTATAAAAAAAGAGGATAGGAACTACTTTTTTGTTTCTAAAATTTTCTTCAGTTTTCGTAACAAAGGCTCAAACTTTATATATTTTGGTCAATCCCTTGCCACACTCTATTTAAAGCCTCAAGCTTTGACGGTATTTATTGTGTTCAAATAGGAGGTTAAAATAACATAATAAAACACGCCATAAGAATAACGTCACAAAGCATACAACATTTTATAGAGTACCATTAGGTAAAAGATGTAACCATTCAAGTTGCAACCACCCCCATTCACTATGTATATCTATATGCACTACGATCACTGCAAAATACAAAGTGTGAGAATTGTTTTCTGACGTTCTAACGCGACATCCTAATGGCTCTGACGATCCTGAGCTAATCTGTGGGAAAGCTTTGACTTTTTATCAGTGATTTCACTATGACCAGAGGGAAATTTTTATTGCCTAATCTATAACGTAAATATTTTACATATTGCTTATTGGATTCAGTTTAAATATGCTTAATCCTCGTTGTATTCATTATGGCATATTTCCAGCACTAACTAGGAAATACCTGGGCAACTATTCTTTTCAAAACTTATAGATATAATCACATAATCTAATTTGTATAATTTGTGACTTATTAATTGTCTTTTACATTGAACTTTCTAAAATATTTGAGTGAAAACTAAAAACTTAACCGAATTATAAAAAATTTTCACCCCTCCCCTCATTTGTTTGTTTTGTTTTCTCTCCCACAAACACCTTACTTTTATAAGGCATCAAACTTAGCTGAACTTTCAAAATCTAAATGGTTAATTAGATATATATATTTAAAATATTTTTCAATACGATTAGGGTTGCTAAAAAATGGTGTATTTTTTGTATATAATCAAATAATATATTTGAATACAGTTCATAAAAATTTGAATCACAAATTACTGTCGTTATGATCTGTTCGGCTTTGTAGCTTTTTTTATTCGATTGATTGATGACGTTTTAGTCCATGCATCTTTAAGATTTATCCATAATAGAACATGAAAATATTGGAAATAAAATTCCTTTTTACATTCAAACACATTCATGAAAATTGATTTTCTTTGTATTTTATCCAAATACAAGGTAGAAATTTGTTCTTGATATCCACAACCGCTCGATTCTTTTACATTTAATCATATAAATGCCCCCATTATCTAAACTAATCCCCAAATTACTCTTCCTCACTAGGTAACAAAATTCTTGATAAAGTACTTTGTTTTTTTCCCTAAAACTTTTATTTCTTTCTGGTTCATAAAACATTATTTACCTGCACAAGGCCTTGCTTGAAATTAATAAAGGGGTTAAAGTCGATCAGACAAGTCTATTGTTGGAGGAACGAGAGGAGTTGCGTAGCGTAGAATATAAGGGACGAGCGAGTCAATGGTCAAAACGCGAACCAAATAACAAACAAACTCTCCGCCAAGCTTTTATCGGTTTAGGTGGTTGGTCGGCAAGTTTTGTCCTTTTTTCAACCCCACGTCTGAAAATGTTGGTCTTGTCTTATTTTAATGTTTGAAATTCGTTCCCAGACGTCCAATAGTCCCGACTCCCGATTAATGTTTCTTTCTCTTTTTCTTTCTTTCCATTTCTCCATGTGACACAAAAATATAAATTTTCCTATTTTCCTAAGCAATATAAATGATATATTTTATAAGAATTCACAATTGGATAACACAATGATTCTTTATTTAAGATTAATATTATGTATATTTTATTTACAATTTAATTGTAATTTTTTATTTAATAGCTTAACTATCCTAATTTCACTTGTATTTTGAATAAAAACTCAATTTGAGTTTGTAAAATAGTCTGATATTAGTCAAATTATTATTTTTTCTAAAAAATATTACTAACAAAGCTTATGTTTTTGCACCAAATTTAAAGCTGGCCAATTTCCGACACTCAGCCCAACCTCTTTTATTGCCAACTTTTTAAAATAATAACATAGGTCATTTAGAATAAAAATAATGTTTCAGTATAATCGAGCATAAGTTATTTTTTATTAATAAATAGAGCATATTTTAATAAAAAAGTTTCTATATTATTATATTACATATTTTCAGTATAATCGAGCATAAGTTATTTTTTATTAATAAATAGAGCATATTTTAATAAAAAAGTTTCTATATTATTATATTACATCTTTTAAAAAATATGGCTAAAAAATCATTTGTTTCCCAACTTTTAGGTATTTGACAAAACTGAAACAAGTGTGGCTCTAAGAACATGGCACGCTGGTGCGGCTGTGCGACGAATTGAGTTGTAGGTGAGCGAGCAGCAGATATTTTCATGGTGGACCCAATCGAAGGGAAAAGAAAAAATAAAAGGGCGACGGTATCCTGTATGATGACGAGCGGCATTGGAAAAAAATGTATGATGACGAGAAAGATTGGCCACCGACAGATGCCGCCCTCCCTCACCAGCACACCGACTCTTTCCTTCTCCACCACTAAGCTACTCAGCCACGTCCTCTTCCTCTCCCGCTCCACACTACATCTTTCCTCTTCATTTCATCAATTCCAGGCTTATTTATTTCTATTTGCCATCTCTTTTCTGTCTCTACTCCTCCATATTATTAGAGCTGACTCATCAACTCCAACCTCATGATCACACTAAGCCGTGATCGCGAGGTTTTATTAATTTTGTAATTTCCGCCAGTAAACTATAGATCATAAGCTATTGGTTAATTCAACTTATTGTAGGCGGGAACTAATGAAAGCAGGCAGCCGAAAGGGAAGAGGAAAGACCCGGGCCGGCCAACCTAAAGAGGACATGGGATATTTATCTTCAAGGAGACGCATATTGTGGGTCCAAATAAATCTTCTAGAGAAGCAAATCTTTATCTGAAATTCTGAGCGAGCTTATATGCGTTCCCTTGGGACTTTAGCTTGCTTGCCCTTTACAACAAAGGTGAGAGACGATGAGAAGTTGACAAGTTAAACAGCCTCCTTCCTTCCACATCTTATCACCGTGTCCCGAACAGGCGTCCTTAAACCCTCTCGTAACCATCTAAACCCTTTCGCCACTAATCTCCTTCGACCTTCCTCAACCTCTTCTACTACACTACGTCTTTGTCGTCTCCCCTCTCAAAATCTGAAGCCGCCCGCTCCCTCTTCTCCTCTTTCTTTCTCTCCTTTATTCACCGCCCCAATTCTCTTTTAATCTCTTCACATCCTTCATCTCTTCCTTGCTGCAAGGTTCCTCTTCAATTTGCTGCTTTCTGTTATATTTTTGTCAGCTTTGATTGGAGATTAGCTAGTCCTCCCAAGATTCTTGTTTCTGGCTTGTGAGCGGGCGGCTCAGTTGATGTCCACCGTTGTTTAACTAAATTCCTGCTTTGATCAGTAGTAGTTACGCTACGGAGAGGGTGGTTTGTCTTTGAGTAGTATAGAAAAAATGGAATCGGCGGCGTGCGGCAGAGGGCGTAGGCAAAGGCAAGAGCAGAAAGAGAAGGGGCCATTGGAGGGTAAAGGGGACATGGGTTGTATGGACGGTGACGGCCAGCGGCCGAAGTGGAAGCCAGTTTTTGATGAAGCTTCCTCGTCCTCTAGGCGTCCCCTCAAGAAGATACGAAGCCCCGATCGTTCTTCTGCTCATCCCCGTCCCATCTTCCCCTTCTTGTGTGATGGGTCGACGCATCCGCCTCCATCTCCACCGTTACTACCTTCCAATACTCGCCAACCACCTCCTATCCCATTATATTATCAACACCAGCACCAACAGCAGATGATGATCTCCTTTGCCCCTCACCAGCAGCAACCCCACCATCCGACCCACCAAATTCTGGTACCAGCAGGGGCTCCTCTCATGGTTGGGGGAGGATCACTGAGCCCACTCCACCATCAGCAGTTCCTTCGGTATTGGAGCGAGGCCTTGAATCTGAGCCCACGGGGGCAGAGCATGATGATGCAACGATTGGGACAGAGTGGACAGAGGGTGGCCACCCTCCCTCTCTTCCGGTCCGCCGCAGCGGCCAGCCCCACCAAGCTGTACAGAGGGGTGAGGCAGCGCCATTGGGGCAAATGGGTTGCCGAGATTCGGCTCCCTCGCAATCGCACCCGCCTCTGGCTTGGCACCTTTGACACTGCCGAGGAAGCCGCCCTCGCCTACGACCGCGAAGCCTTCAAGCTCCGCGGCGACAATGCCCGCCTCAACTTCCCCGACCTCTTCCTCGGCAAAACCACCGCCACCCAGGGAGATATCACGCCTCCTCCTACAGCTACTAATACTACTGCCGAGATTGATCCCATGCCGCCACCGTCTTCCATTAGCCATGATCATGAGGAAATTGGAGCTGTAGTTGGAGGTGGTGTAGCTCATGTTGGTGAAGGCGACTGCTCTTCCCCAAAACCTTCCTCCCCTTCTGAGAGCTCTGAATCGATGGATGTCTCAACGACGATGGCCACTGATGGATGGTCGATGGTGGGAGGCGAAACAGAGTCACCATCTGAGTTGGCCTGGGGGGACATGGAGGAGGCTTGGTTCAATTCCATACCTGCAGGATGGGGACCGGGGAGCCCTGTTTGGGATGATATTTACACCAATACAAATCTCCTACACGGTCCCCATTTCCCCCCACCTGAATATGATGTCTCCATTCCTCTCCTCAACCAGCATCACATTGAGGCACACAGTACTTCAGGTTCCTTCCCTGATCATGCCCACAGCAATATTCGTGGGGACGCTTCCTCCTCTGTTTCCATTCCTTCCACCTCTTCTTCTCCCACTTACAATTTCTTTCCCCCTCCGTCTTCCTCTTCCTGTGGTGGACACTGATGTTGCTCTCCATCCTTCCATCTATATCTTTCTTTATCTCTCTCACTTGGGTTTACTTGGCTTCATTTTTTACTCCCAAAGCAAAATCAGGGGATGTGTGTTTTTCTTTACTTCCCCGATCAGTTCCTACAGTACCCACCTCCTCCTGCTGATTAGTACTACTGGTTCATTTTTTACTTCTCTCTGCTTTCATCGTTGCCAGCCGGCCCATATGCTTTCCTTCACTGTTAGATTATTGCTTTCCTTCAGTAGATCAGCTTCGTATCTCAAAAATCTCTTTGACTGCAGTTTGGCTGACATGTTTTTATAGTTATCAGCCTGACTAATTTCCTTCTTGCGTCCATACACTTTTATTAACCACCAGAAGACCATCCTTCCTCTGCAACTTCTGTATCCTTATTTTCCTTGTTATTTTTAAGTTTTTCCAAGGTGACGGAGCAGAGAGAAGATGCAAAGATGCAGATGAGAAGTCTGTGATTCGCCTAGATTTTTTTTCCTTCTTTTTTTCTTTTGCCTAGTTTACGTTTCAAGAGTCTAGCGGTTACGATATTAGAGTTTTAGGGCTGGTAGCATATAATAATCATAGGTATTCTCTTAGGCTGGGGAAGGTTGAGACGGTTTTGTGATCTTTTCCCCCCATGCTTGCAGTTAACATACATGTACTCCTTGTTGTAGCACGGTAATAATACGGTAACGATGAAAGCTCTTCTTTTTGCTTACTCTTATACCTTCCTTTCCATTCTTCAATAGAATGTAAAAAGCGGTCATCATGATTTTGTAAATTATATGCTCTTCCATGCATATCTGGTATCTCTGTCTACTGGCGTATAGAATATGCTGCATTAATAGATAAGAAATGATGGATGCTCCACCAGATCAAGTCGTTATTAGTATCAGCTAAAATACAGGGACAATATGAGCATCCCGTGCCCGCACCTTGACCAATTGAAGTTGTCAAATTGAAAAGGAAATCTATACAAGGAGTTCTTTATAAAGGAAAGATGAATAGAAGATTAATAATTAAACAGAGGGCGGCAGTTGTTGGCGAGATGCTTCCCTTAAGTGTCTTTCTTTTTGTACCTAGCCAAATGTTGAAGGCGCGTTGACTTTCTACTTCCACATTAATTTTAAACCTAAAAAATAACAGTTATTATCACAAAAGATGATTGGCAATTATAATGATAAGGCGGTGATACGAGATTAGTCGGTCATGAGTCAAGATCATGCGGGTTGGCGTTTAACTTTTCTTGCCGTCCTCGTTCTGCCTGATTCGACAATGTCAACTCCCATATTACATTAGCGCACAGATACATATATTATTAATTTATTTAGTAATTAATAATTTTAATTAGAATTAGAAGAATAGAAAAAAAATTGGATAAAGTGTAAAAATAGGAGGCTTGTATAAACTGTTGAAGATGTATTTTATAAAAAAGAATTGTTGAAGTTCCATTGATTTGAGAAATAAGTGAAATAAGTAGAAATATGTGTTTCGAGTGAGGATCTCTCTCTCTCTCACTCGCTCCCTCTCTCTCTGTCCTCTTCCTATCTTCTCTAATTCTTCTTCATGTCTACTTACACCAATTTTCATTCTTTGAGTTCTTCCCCAAATTCTCTATCCTTAGGCAAGACGTATCACCCATGTTCCTCATCACACGTTACAAAAGATTTAGCCACACGGTATACCCACTTGCTTGAGCCTTGAACTACCCTTAATAATGGAGGCCAAATGTTCACCGGGAAGACTGATCCCAAGGTGGCTGATTGATGGTTTATTATCATGGAGGGTATAACACCCCAAATCGATCTGAATCTAAAGAATGAATCGATCGTTAATGTTATAATTTGGAAAGTTATTCATCGAACTACTAACGTATAAATTTTATAAAAGTGGATTTCAACTATCAAGGAGGCTGAAGATGGTAACCTTACTCCTTGCTGGATTTTCATATTGTAACACCCTGATTTCAGTTCACCTAAGAACTAAAAAAAATCTTACGATTGAGTCGAATCATGTTTAAAATTGTTGGTAGGTAAGATTCGATCAATAAAATATATAGAAACAACCTGCATGATATCATGAAAATGAAGGGTATTGTTAAATATGCATCAAAACACATTGAACATCAACAAAAGTAAGAAAGAAAATAACTACGCTAAGCTCAAGTATGTATAGTGTTTATCTGTTCCCCCACCAAAGTCAACTCAAGATTGTAATACCTACATACATAATATAAAAAACGTCAATAATGTGCGTTAGTGGTCTGTAAAATAGTTAATACAAATTGGAAAATATTTAGAATTGCCCACAGAAATGTAGAAAACATTTAGAATTGCCTTACACTGGGCGTTAAGTAAACATACTTAAATAAGTGTCATCGCGCATACATGACTAATATGTATATTCTTTTATATTACACGTACGCCCCCACATCTTTTATATTACACCCCCCACAGTACTCAAGTAGCAAAAGAAACGGTTAACTTAGTGCTACAAATTTTGAAAATGTATTGTGTTACGTATGTCCTCATACTCCACACTACCTCAAAGGGTCTCAATTTTGAAATTTTATTAAATATGTATAGAAAACATGGCTAAATGGCCCGACATCGGAGGGATCCGATAAAACGCCATTGATGCCTTCTTCGTCTAAAATATTGTTAAACTTGACATACAGGGAGTCAAGCAGAGATCTAGCAAATGGAGAGTCCTATGAACCTATATTCCAAGCTCCAATCTCATCGACACATCTACGGTGAGCTCAGACTCTGTAACCTACATCGAAAGCCACCGTTAAATAAAATATTAGCATCTCTATATAATGCATGTTTATGGTGTGTGCTCACATTAATCAATACATCATAATAAATAATACAATGCTAAATAAACCTATAATTAAACATCCAACATGCAAATTGAGACATAATAAAAAATAACTAATAAATAAATAATAATAAATAAATAAATATATTTATTAATAAATAAATAAATAATAAATACATGAAAATAATAATTCTCTAATAATAAAGTAATATTATAATTATGCTATCGAAATACACAGTCAAGTACGAGTAAATATCACATATACTCGGGCTTACTTGTGCTAGTAAATATATAAATAATTAAATAAATATATAATTATTCTATAAATAAATAAATAAAAATTAATTTTAATTAATCATGAATAATAATATCATAGTTTTCTAATATGTAATACGTAATTAATTATAAATAAATAGTCGCACATACGCAAAGAATATATATATATATATATATATATATATATAATTTAGTAAACATAATAAGACTAATATTCATAAGTAAATATAATATTAATAATAATAAATAATCATGTAAACATTAATCATATACGATAAACATATAAATATAAAAAATAAATAATAATAAATAAATAAATAAATAAAAACATTCGTAACATCAAAATATTCTAAATAATGTGATTATATATCTAAACTAATTAAGTGTTCTTGAATAACCAAAAACAGTCAAAAAACAGCTAAAAACAGTTGAAAATAAGTTGATCTCGGTTAACTAGGCTAAACCAAATTGAGTCGAATGTGTAAAACTCATGACTCAATGTTAAGTGTTTAAAATATATAATATTTCCCCATGTTTTTAATATGATTTTGTACTTCTCGGGTATAAACATTATTAATTTAGTGATATTTTTCATTATATTCTAGTTAATTAATATTTTATTAGATATGCTTAATTTTGGTGTTTCAATGCAGAAAAAGATGAATAAATTAAGCTTTAGATTTGATTGGTCATGACACTTGCGCCACCCAATGGCTACAATGTATGGTGTTCAATGGAGTCGAACAGTTGGAAACTTGAAAGGATATTATAATTAATTAAACTATATCTATTTGTGAACACCCTTTTCGAATTCTTGTATCTCCACTTCTATATAAAGAAATGGTCATTTGTTGTTATCATATCTCATCTCTTGGCTTAAGAGTGTAGTGAAAGTAGTAGTTTTAGTTTTTGTAATTCCTTTTTATTTCATAATAAAAATTAGTTTCTTCTTTATATTGTTTTCTATTTTTATTATGGAGTAGTCTTTTATTTTCGTTCTAGAAAAGAATGGAATTTAACATGATTTAATTGAATTTATTTCAAGCTTTTACTCTTTTATTCGATCGTATTGTTTAAATTATCATATTCTTAATGCTAAGAATAGAATGATCACCTATTTTTTAGATCATGAGGCTTAATTAGATTTTGGGAGAAATTAATTAGATTAGTCATTGGTAGTTCATCACACGACGAGTCTTTTGACTTGTTTGTCGTTGTGGTCGGAAGATACACAACACTGTATGTGGTTGTAAGGCAATTCTTAATGCATTATTTTGTTGATTAATCAATTATCACCGGGAGGTAGAAATTGAGGCAAAATAATAGAAGCATGAAGGAGCGGGAGCCACCATGTCATATAATTATCCTAGATCGACAATCTGAGGGAATAAAAGATAAGAGTAAGATTTGATGAAGAGTAAATTCATGTTAAGGGAAATTCTACTCTAGAACGAGTTTTATCATTTTATCGTTTCCTTTTATTTAAAGTCAATTATTTTTGTTTTTTTCTTAATATTTTTTTCTTTAATTAATTTAAAGAAATTCATCTCTCTGTGGGAACGATACTCGAATTTATCATCATACTACTTGTTTCGACCGTGTATACTTGCATGACACTAAAAATATTCGAACACTCAACTTATAGTTTTACATTAGCAAATTTGTCGGTTCAACCGTTGGATCGAGTCGTGTTAATTTTATAAACCACGTGCTAATTTTAGGCCAGCTGTGAGTTTTGAACGATGAGGGTTAAGTGTACCTAAGTATATGACGATAATATTAGGAAGGCAATGAGAAATGAATTATTAGAGTATATAAAGTATGTGGTATATATTTTTTATATATTTAATCGTAGAATTATTTTTAGGTAGAATAGCGCATTAGAACGTGTTATAGGGCAGTTTAGGTGGGCTATTAGTTATAGAATATGTCATTGTACTGTTATGATGTGTAATATATTTTATGGATTTTCCCTTATTTTTTTATATTTTTAAGGATTTATTACGAACTAGTTATTATTTTTTAGTCAAGTTTTATTTACGATATCACCACCAAACCATTTCTTTCCCCCTGCCGCTGAACAATTTCTTTTCGCCCGACACTTATTTTTTCCCCAAACCCTTTTCCTCGCCGCCAACGCTGCCCCTTGCACTCACTGCCGACGCCGCCATCAAAGCCACCCTGTCGCCGATCGACACCGCCTAGCCCGACCATACCATCGTTGTGCAGCCCCAAAGACCCCCAACCGTCCCCTGGCCTCCACGACGCAAGGGAGCCGCACCCAAAGGCACCCTAGCAACACGTTCCCATCACTATTCCTGTCGCCGGCGACCTTCACTGCCGCCATTCAGTTGCTACCTTAATGTCGCCAACCCTCCCATGACCATCCCCGATAGGAGCAAAGCCCAACACCGCTCATCTTGATCGGATCTCGTCACCCCACCGACAGCCCTTGTTTTGCTCTTTTTTCGGCAAGCTGCCTCCTTCGCTGACCTCATTGATGTCGTAGACGTGTTGGGCTTACCAAGCCGGTGCCAATGGTACCCCATAGCACCGCCATCCTGTTGGTAGCCGTCGCTGGCAACAGACGCTGGAAAATCGCCAGAAAGTGCCTAAAAACCAGATTCATTGGAATTTGCCAGATCTTCCTCTAACTCATCAAGTTGAACCCGATTGAACTTTGGGTGCAACCAAGTGCCGAATTCAAGCTCGGAGACACACGATGAAACCTTACCCGTCGCCAATTGTCAATGACGCGAGGTATAATCACCTCCAATTTAATTATTTAAAATTGATAATTATTAGCACCACATGCTAAGATTGATTATTTGTCGTGAATAATACCTGATTGTGAATGAAGTGATGATTTGTATGATTTGTTTAATAGTGAATGAATGCTACTGATCTAATTAAGTAAATTAAATATGAGCATGCTAATTGATTTTAACGTAACTTCGAAAAACATAATAAAATCGGTGTGAATTAAATGAGCTAGGGATATTTTTATTTTGATGAGAATTGTTGATTGTTTGATGGATGATGACTGTATTGTGAGTGTGATGTTCATGGTGCGTTTGATGCATCATTTAGTTAGCGGGCATTAGCTTCTAGATTTGATGTATAGGTACCAAGTAGAAGATCACTGCCTAGCTACATGGGCGTGATTGAAGCTTCTACTAGGTCCGTTTAGGACTCGATCCCAATTTATTTTCTCATTTTATCGTGATTTGTTTTAACATGTAAGTGGATGTCTCAAGTGGTGGATTTATTGTATCTCACTCAGCACGCACCATTTAGCCGATCGTATTTTTGGATTTTTAACCCTTGAGGATTAGATCTCTCGAGATAGTTTTTGAGAAACTCAGATCCCTTGAGGACGTCTCAAGTGATGCATTCGGGCCTATTATATTGAAATATCTACCCAGGCCTAAGTATAAGTAGTTTTTGTGTTTTCAATGAGATATGTGATGAAGGAAATCGAAGGCCACGTCTTGAGATAGGGCGTATGTTTGTCAAAGCAGGCTCAGAAACTGGTGAGCATCCACTCCATTCCCGAAGGATCTTGATAACTCTACCTTTGAGTCCCTCAAACCCAGAGAAGTATGAAGCTTTACGGGTATTGCTATGCAGTGCATGTATAGACTTGTGGTTTCAAAGGGTATTGAAGGCGCATGCCTGAGAGTACTTATTTGAATAACTCAATAACATGCAAGTATACATGGTCGAAACAAGTAATATAAGGATGAATTTAAGTATTGTCCCACAAAGAAGGGAATTTCCTTAACTTAATTAAAGAAAAATAAAATTAAGAACAAAACAAAAACAACAGACTGAACTAAATCTAAGTAATAGCTTTAAATTAAAGACAAAGTTATAATGATAAAACTCGTTCTATAATTTAATTTCCCTTAACATGAATTTAATATTCATCACATCTTACTATTATCTTTTATTCTCTCGAATTGCCGATTTAGGAGAATTATATGACATGGTGGCTCCTGTTCCTTCACGCATCTATTATTTCACCTCAATTTCTACATCCCAGTGATAATTGATCAATCAACAAAATAACACATAAAGATTTGTTTGACAATTGCATACGGTGTTATATATCTCCCAACTATAATAACAAACAAGTCAAAAGATTCGTCGTATGATAAATTATTAATGACTAATCTAACTAATTTCTCCCAAAATTTAATTAAACTTCATGATCTAAGTAATAGGTGATCAGTCTACTCTTAGCATTAAGAACATGATAATTTAAGTAATCCAATTGAATAAAAGAGTAAGAGGTTGA
Organism: Piper betle; assembly: GCA_033002965.1. NCBI lineage: Eukaryota > Viridiplantae > Streptophyta > Magnoliopsida > Piperales > Piperaceae > Piper > Piper betle. The sequence goes on from JAURVB010009204.1 coordinate 20,972, forward strand.
AATAAATTCAATTAAACCATGTTAAGTTCCATTCTTCTCTAGAACGAAATAATGGATTACTCCATAGTAAAAATAGAAAGCATTATAAAGAAGAAATTACTTTTCATTATGAAAGGAAAAGAATTACAAAAATTAGAACTACTTCTAAGCTAAGAGTTCCCCTCCCCCCTCTCAAACAACAAATGACCACCCCTTTATATGGAAGATGAGACACCCAAGAGATAGAAGAATTTGAGGACGGATTCCACAATTAGATGTAGTCTAATTTATTATGATGTACATTCAAGTTTTCAACTCCTCGACTTACTCAAATGCAGCCAAATTAATGTACATCCATCCTCATCGAGCTTTGTCAACACCATAAATTGTAGCAATTAATGGGTGGGGCCTAATGCCATGACCAATAATTCCTAAGCTTCTATATTTTCAATTTTTTCTGCATTAAAGTCCAAAATTAAACATATCTAATAAAATATTAATTAACTACAAAATAAAGTAACTATCTCCTAATTAATAATATTTATCACTTGGATGTACAAAATCACATTTAAAACATGGGTAAATGTTATATACTTTAAGCACTTAGCACACCCCCAAACATAAACTTTTGTGAGTCCTGAGCAAAATATCATAACAAAAAAAAATTTTTACTACAAAAAAATACTTCGTCCCCATTATGTTCTCATATGATTCTTAATCAAACTATCCAAAGGCAACAAGATGTCAATCAAATAAAAAATTCCCTGTCATCAATCACACCCAAAAGAAGCCTCCCCATGTGTATGTGTAAGATAATCATTTTGCTTATCCTTCTCATTTGCAACAAGAAAATAACACTCTGTCTCATGTTTAAATATGTTTGTCATTCGCCTTCATTTCCACTAATGTAAGCATTTATTTTTGGTTTTTTTTCTTTTTAAATTTTTTTTCTAGGACAAACCTAAAACAACAAGTGCCGTCATGCAAATTCTTATGATTAAAAGATATTTCCCATTGCAAAACATTCATTGAAATCATCTAAACCAAAGGATTGTGAAAATAATATAACGTAGAGAACCAACTCTCGAATGCAATCATTTACTCAACTCATCCCTCATATCCATTATTCAACTTTTCCCAATAAAGGTAAGACTAATTCACATTTATCTATCATTGAAAAGAAAGAAGTGAAAGAGAACTCCCTCAACCAATTAGTTGATGGATGATTATCATGAATAACGGAATTTGCACTTGACCCATTCTTGGGTTGCCTCCCAAAAAGCGCTTCGTTTAACGTCTACAACCGAATGCTTGTTTCTCATTCTTTATTTAATGTGATGGATGACTTCCAAAGTTGTTCCCCTTCATAGTAGTGTCTCTGTATACATCCATTCATTTTTAATAATCGATCCCATTGTTTAGTCTTAATTTAAATTGCACCGTGTGAAAAAACTGTTTGCACTATGTAAGGACCAAACCATCTTAATTTCAATTTTCCCATAAAAATTTTCAACCTTGAGTCATATAACAATACCTTTTGTCCAGAAGAAAATGGTTTAGAGGCAATTCTTTGATCATGTCATGATTTGGATATTTCATTATAGATCTTGGCAATTTCATAAGAATCTCTCCTAATTTCTTCTTATTCAATAAGTTGTTGTAGTTCATGTTTCCACATGCTTCCAAGCCAAAATTCAATTCCTTAATAGCCCAAAAAGCTTTATACTTTAATTCTTGGGGAAGATAAAAAGCCTTTCCAAATACTAATTTATAAGGGGACATGTCAATTGGTATCTTGAAAGCTACTATAAGCCCATAGAGCATCAACTAACCTAAAATAGTCCAATCCTTTCTATTACCTTTTACTACCTTTTCTAGATTTTTAAGAATCTCTCGATTGGATACTTCAGCCTAGTGTTTAGTTTGTGGATGGTAAGCCAATACAACCTTATGTTTCACTCCATACTTAGTCAATAAAGCTTCAAATTGCCTATTGCAAAAGTGAGACCCACCATCACTAATGATTGCCCGAGGTATACCAAATTTAGTAAAGATATTCTTCTTTAAAAACTTAACCACCACCTTTGCATCATTCAAAGGTAAAGCTACTACTTCAACCCATTTAGAAACATAATTGACATCTAATATAAGTGTTAGAGTTTGATGGAGGAAAAGGACCCATAAAATCTATACCCCAAACATCAAATAATTCCACTTCAAGAATATACTTGAGAGGCATTTCAGTTTTCCTTGACAGATTTCCAGCCCTTTGACAATGATTACATCTCTCAATAAAATGTCTTGCATCTTAAAATAGTGTAGGCCAAAATAATCCCGATTAGAGAACTTTCATCACTGTCCGAGTACTTCCAACGTGCCCGCTATAATTGTTGAGTGAAAATGATGAAGTATGGACTCCATTTCATCATCTGGTACACATCTTCTTATCATCCCATCAGCACATTGCTTGAACAGAAGAGGGTCATCCAAAAAATATGACTTAGCCTCATGAATAAATCATTTATTTTATTGAAAGTGCAAGTCTGGTGGCATCTTCCCACTCACCAAGTAATTTGCTCAATCAGCAAACTATGGGACAACACCATTTTAAATGGCCAATATATTTTCATCAAGGAAAACCTCATTCATAGGTTGATCATCCTTAACGTTGTGTGTTTTGCTCAATTGAGAAAGGTGGTTTACTACAACATTCTTGCTTCCTTTGCCGTCCTTAATCTTGCAATAAAAGAGCCCAACATATTAGCCTAGGTTTGGAATCCTTCTTAGACAAAAGGTATTTTAGAGCAACACGATTAGTATATACATTAACCTTTGAACTTAACAAATATGATCTAAACTTATCAACAGCATGCACTACTGCTAACAATTCATTTTTGTTGTAATATAATTGTGTTGTGTTTCGTTCAATGTCTTACTAATGTAGTAGATAACATTAAAAAATGTGACCTTCCTTTGACCTAATAAAGCAATTATTGCATGGTCACTGACATCACACATTAATTCAAAAGGTTGTGACCAATTCTGTGCAATTACAATGGGAGCTGAAATCAATTTTTGTTTCAAAGTGTCAAAAGCTTTCAAACATGCATCTTCAAAATAAAAATTTGCATCTTTTTCTAGTAAAACACATAAAGGTTTTGAGATCTGAGAGAAATCCTTTATAAACCATCTGTACAATCCTGCATGTGCTAGAAAACTTCTAATTTCTTTCACCAATGTAGGAGGTGGGAGCTTCTCTATAGCTACAATTTTTGCCTTGTTTACATCAAGTCCTTGGCACGAAATTTTATGTCCCAAAAATATTCCTTCCTGTACCATAAAATGACATTTTTCCCAATTAAGAATAAGATTAGTGTCTTGACAATATTTAAGAACACAAGATAAAATAGAAAGTAGTCATCAAAAATCTCTCCAAAAATAGTAAAGTCATCCATAAACACTTCTAGGCCATGCTCAATCATATCAGTAAAGATCATGCATCTCTAGAATGTAGCAAGTGCATTACACAAGCCAAAGGGCATTTGCCGAAAAGCAAAAGTGTCATAAGGACAAGTGAACGATGTCTTCTCTTGATCCTAGGGTGCAATGGTAATCTGATTTTAACCTGAATATCCATCAAGAAAACAAAAGTAAGCATTCCCAGCTAATCTATCAAGCATTTGATCAATAAAAGGAAGAGGAAAGTGATCTTTTTTTGTAGCCTTGTTGAGCTTCCTATAGTCCATGCACATATGCCACCCTGTGATGGTTCTTGCAGAAATTTCTCTCTCATTCTTTACCACAGTTATACCTCCTTTATTTTGTACACATTGTATTGGACTTACCCAAGTACTATCAGCAATGGGATATATCACTTCAACATTGAACCACTTAATAATTTCCTTCTTGATCACTTCTTTCATGTTGGGGTTGAGTCGTCATTGGTTCCCTATAGTTGGATTGCATCCATTCACTAAGTTGATCCTATGCATGCAAAAGGATGGATTGATGCTTTCTATGTCTGTTATAGTCCAAGCAATAGTTGCCTTGTGATCCTTTAGTATTCTAATCAGCTTCTATTCATGCAACATAGTTAGCTCTGAAGAAATAATAACAAGAAGAGTGTCATTAGGACCTAAGAAAGTATACTTGAGATGTTTTGGAAGTTACTTTAGCTCCAAAATAAGTGGTACTTCAACTAATGGCAGCAATCTGTGGTATGGTAGATCTAAGGTTTCCACAACTCTGAATCTCCTAGGCAAGATTGGTCGCAAAGCTAATACTTTAGCCATCTCTTCCACATCATTATCTTCTTTCCGAAGAGAATTTATGGCCTTATGTAATGAATCACTCAATTGATCCCCTTTGTACATTATTTTATCAAATAGTTAAACTCTAGAACAATCATATGTTACATCCGGCAGGTCATGGATTTTGTAACGGCCCGCCCGACCTGACCGGGTGTTCAAAATTTAGGTAATGTAAATGTAACATTCCAAAACATGAATTGAAATATAGCAAATAAGTCTTGTAACATATAATATAAATCATAACAATAAATCATGTTCTCTAAAATATAAAATAACTATCCCACAATCTCAGACAGTTTCCCATAGCCATATTTATAACACAAGAGAAATAATAAGGAAGTCCAACTTTTTTATTATCAATTCACCATACCTAGGTTGGTAAAAGAACCACCAACCACACGTCTATTCTTCAGTCCAATGCTACTCACCTACAGAGGCAATTCCGCGTTAGTGATAAAATCACTAAGCCGCATAATTAAATGAAACAAGTCAATATAATCCCTAATATCATTTCACTCATTATTACTATTATTACACAAGTCTTTAGTAATTATCTCTCAGGTCATTCTAAGATTAGTAATTTGTCTCTCAGGTCATTCTGAGATTAGTAAAGTTGTCTCCCAGCTCATTCTGAGATTAGAAATTGTCTCCCAGCTCATTTTGAGATGAGGTCGTTGCCCAATTCATTTTGAGATTAGTCATGGTCTCCCAATTCATTCTGAGATTAAAAATTATCTCCCAGCTCATTCTGAGATTAGGTGGTCACCCAATTTATTTTGAGATTAGTCATAGTCTCCTAGTTCATTCTAAGATTAGAAATTGTCTCCCAGCTTAGTCTGAGATTAGGTGGTCTCCCAATTCATATTGAGATTAGTCATGGTCTACCAGTTTATTCTGAGATTAGAAATTATCTCCCAGCTCATTCTGAGATTAGTGCTGACAAGGCTACCAGTTTTGTAAAATATAACATTTCATATAGTTATACCAGTTTGGGGAAATACAACATTTTATATAATTATATTAGTTTGGGAAAATATAACATTTCAAATAATTATACGGCCCTGGATATTTCGAACTAGTAGCTGCGACCAATGATCCTAATCTGAATGAGAATATAAAATTATACATAAGTATAATTTTATTCGAGTAGAAATGGATGCAACTTAATGTTTAATATATATATATCATTGCTAAAATTTTGACAACATATCATGTAACAATTCAAAAATATTAAATATTAAATTATCAACAAATCTAGTGAGATAATTAATTATTCATGTAAAATAATCATTTAAGTCCTACTTTATATTTGAAATTAATTATCTAAATCATAATTAATACTTAATAGTTGATAAAATAATTATCACTAATAAACAAGTATTTAAATTTCCTTTGCGGTGATAATTACTTAACCCCGATTTTGATGATTTAGTTTACGGTTATAATTTTTAATCGCTACTATTATTTATAGAAATTTAATTAATTAAGTTGTTCGATTAAATTATTTAAAATAATTTGTATTATTCAAAAATCTTATTAATGTAATTATTTTAAATTATTCAACTTAATAAAGTTTCAAACTTTATTTATTTTTATTATTCTATTTAGGTTCGACGCTAGTGATTGCTACCCAACTATAGTTTAATAACCCTTTATAATAATTATTTTTAAAAATTTATTAAATGTTCGTATTATTTTTAACTCGAGTCGGTATCGAGTAAAGTGTTATTTACGAGTTGGTATTATTACTTAACTCGAGCTATGTCGAGTCAAGCATTATTTACAAGTTTGCCACCCAAAGTCATTTTCTTCTTGTTCTTCTTTCCTGGCGCCATCCCCTGTTCCCGATAGCAGCCGCCGCTGGCGATCGTCTCTGGTTACTGTCAATCGTCACCGCCCAGCCTTGCCATGCCACTGCGATGTCGCCTTAGCCAACTCCAGCTACCTTCTAGCTGCGGCGACGCCTAAATCACTTGCCTAGTAGCGCGCTCACATCGCCAATTCCACCACCGGTGAGCATCGCCGCCTCAATTGGGTGGTCATCTAGACACCCTCGACCCCTATCGACCTTCTCCGGCCCGATTGGAGCCTGTCGCCACCCAGGACGGCCAGATTTCTTCACCCACTGCCGTCACCTCTATTTTTGCTGCCATCCTCTATTTTTGGCCATTTACCACCCCAGGCCGGCATCCACACACGTGAGATTGACCCTACACTAATCGACGAAGAGAGTAGGATCATCTTCTGACGTCGGAATGACCGTCGCTATCGATTCCCGGCGAAACTTTGCCTCTGCTTGCCCATCTCGCCGAAACAGGGGACTCGTTAGGCAATAGTCTTGTTTAGTTTCTTTCTTGTTGATTTTAAACTTTAATCCTCACGACTATAAAGCTTCTTATCAAATTAGAATATGCATGCAAGAAAATTAAGAAGAGGGAGATAGGATGAATACCTACGAAGGAAAGAAAACACGTCGATGAGGAAGAGGAGAAGAAAATGCGAATGAAGGCTAGGGTGGAGGACATCCTTCATAAAATAAAATGAAATGATGGCTAGGGTATGTGAAAACACCCATATTTCATTTAACCAGGTAACCGGGTAAATAATAAAACATAATAATTAACCGGGTATTGTATCTAACATGTTCAATCCTTCCCGAACCGCGTTCGCGTCTTTTTTTTTTTCATAGCCTTTACAATCTCCCTAACTTGGAAATATTTTGTCCCCGAAATATCGTAACAGGCAACAAAACAATTATGATTAACTTTATTTATTTCTTCCAGATCAATTCATGCCACTACAAATATAAAACTCCTATGCCACAAACAGGCTTGGGTATTTCCTTGCTATTTCTTGTTCAGCCTCCCATGTAGCTTCCTCTGATCCCTAATTTTTCCACAATACTTTTACCAAAGGAATTTCCTTTATTTCTCTTGCCAGGATGCGGATCGGCTTTTCCTCGTAGGTTAAATTTGATTGTCGCTCTAAGTCTTCAAAATTTGTAATGATATGATCCTCATCCCATACATACTTCTTTTGTATTGACACATGAAAAACATTGTGTACTCTAGCCAGGGTTGGTGGTAATGCTAATCTATATGCACAATTCCCAACTCGATCTAGGATTGGAAACGGTCCTATGAATCTTGGCTTCAACTTCCCTAATATTTAAATCTAATCACCCCCTTTGTAGGAGATGTCTTTAGGTACGCAAACTCCCCAACTTGGGACTCTAGGTCCTTCCTTCGAGTATCAGTATAACTCTTTTGTCGATCCTTAGCTGCCTTAAGTCTTTGCTAAATGAATTCAGCCAAGGCTAAGTGTTTCTCCCAGTCACCTCCCCAGTCAAGAATGAAAGCTTTTAACAAATCCTCCAAAGTTTGAATAGTCCTCTCACTCTGACCATCAGTTTGGGGATGATATGTTGTACTCAACTTAATTTGAGTTCCCATGGCTTTTTGGAAAGCTTCCCAGAAATGTGAGGTGAATAGGGGATTGCAGTCAGAGACTATCTCCTTTGGAATCCCATGCAATTTGACAATATTGTCAATATATAATCCTGCCAGGTATTCTGTTGCTCTCATTGATTTCGTGGGGATGAAGTGAGCTACCTTAGTTAGTCGGTCCACAACTACCCATAAGGAGTCATGCTTCTTTTGAGTTCTTGGGAGCTTTGAAATAAAATTGCATGTGACACACTCCCATTTCCACATTGGTATTTCTAAAGGTTGCAATAGTCCTCTAGGTAGTTGATGTTGGACTTTGATCTGTTGGCAAGTCTAACACTTAGAGACAAAATCCACAACATCCCTCTTCATGCCAATCCACCAGTAGGTTCGTTTTAAATCCTGATACATTTTAGTAACTCCGAGGTGTATCGAGAACTTTGAGTGATGAGCCTCCTCCAAGATATTCTACCTCAAAGCATTATCCTTGGGTACCCACAACCTTCCTCTAAATATGATCACACTATTTGAATCAGCTACAATGTCAGGAATCTTGTCCGACATTTTATTCAGCTCCTCATCACCCATTTGTGCTAGCTTAACACGATCAACTAAATCATTGGAAACAACCAAATTTTCCAGTAAGCCTGTTAGTTGCTTCGTTGGGTTGATAGCTACCACTTATGCTGACATGGCCCCAAGTCTAGCTAGGTTCTGACTTTTGTCCACTTTGCCCTTCTGACTCAACGCTCTGGCTACCACATTCGCTTTCCCTGGATGGTATAAGATTTTGAAGTCGTAGTCCATGAAATATTCTATCCACCACCTCTGTCGAAGGTTAAGGTCATTCTGGGTGAAGATATACTTCACACTCTAGTAGTCAGTGAAGACTTCGAACTGGGTTCCATATAAGTAGTGTGTCCAAATCTTTAGGGCAAAAACCACTGCTGCCAGTTCCAAGTCATGGGTTGCATAATTTTGCTCATTAATCTTCAATTGACGAGAAGCATAGGCCACCATCTTACCTTCTTGCATAAGGATGCATCCTAAACGCAACCGAGATGCATCACTGAAGATTACGAATCCTTCATTACCATTTGGTAGCGTCAAGACTGGTGCAATTGTTAAACTCTTCTTTAGAGTCTAAAAACTCTCCTCACACTTACTACTCCATTCAAACTTCACTCCCTTCCTTGTGAGTTTGGTCATCGACGATGCTACTAAGGAGAAGTCTTTAATGAATTTCATATAGTAACCCGCTAAACCAAGGAAGTTTTTGATATCAGTGACTGACTTAGGTTGTGGCCAATCAGTGACTGCTTTCACTTTTGATGGATCCACTGCAATTCCAACCTTTGAGACAATATGACCAAGGAAATTTACCTCCCTCATCCAGAAGTCACACTTTGAGAGCTTGGCGAATAGTTGATGTTCTCTCAAAACTTGAAGAGTAATATACAGGTGCTTCACATGCTCTTCTTGAGTATTTGAATAGAAAAGAATGTCATCCACAAATACGATAATAAACTTTTCCAGGTATGTGTGGAATATTGTGTTCATGAGTGACATAAAGTCCGTTGGTGCATTTGTTAGACCAAAAGGCATAACCAGAAACTCTTAATGCCCATACCGAGTTCGAAAGCCATTTTCTGCATGTCTGACTCCATTATTCGCAACTAGTGATAACCAGACCAATAGTCTATCTTAGAAAATATTCCGACTATTTTAGCTGATCAAACAAGTCATCAATCCTCGGTAAGGGGTACCGATTCTTAACTGTCACTTGATTGATTTTTCGATAGTCAATACATAGCCGAAGTGATCCATCTTTCTTCTTCACAAAAAGAATAGGGTCTCCCCAGGGTGAAGAACTTGGTTGAATGAAGCCTACCTGCAACAACTCTTCTAGTTGACTCTTTAACTCCTTGAGTTTTGCTGGAGCCATACAGTATGGTGCTTTAGAAATTGGTGTTGTTCCAGGTGTTAAGTCAATGGCAAACTCCACTGCGCGCTTAGGAGGTAACCTTGGAAGTTCTTCTAGGAATACACATATTCCTGGACTAAATCCTCCACTGAACCTAATTAGCGAATGCTAGTGCTTTTTTCTGGACAACGGGCTCTAGAAAATATTGTCCATTGAAAGCTGCCACAAATTCCGCACACGAGATGGATGAAATCTCACGTCCATGGAAGGTGGTTTTTTTCCGTGGATTTCCACTAGTAAGATGCTTCCTCTTGAAGCATGCATGTTGCCAATCTCATTTGATGGCGGTGGGGCACCAACAGTGTTCCAAACGCTTTTTGGTAATGTCAATCTAGCTCTCTGTCTTGATTGGATCGATCCCTCCTACAAATAGTTCAGCTCCATTCTTCCTTAACTTTTCCATAGTGTAACGGTCACTATCATCAACAGCTGGTGGCACTGGTTGGACTACCAGTGGCACTGGGTTTGGACACTCCCCTTGCTCGCTTGGGTCTGCTAACCCTGCCCACCCTTGGGCACTCCCATGACCACCATCTGGGGTGATTCTAGGACTCACTGCTGCCCGCTCTTGGGCACTCCCTAACCACCATCTAGGGTGATTCTGGGACCCGCAACCAAGTTTGAGCCTCCATTCCCTGCTATCACTCCCAATAACCGTTGAACGATATTCTGAACCATAGAATTTGTATTTTCTGAAGCATGTGCTAGTCCCTGTATGGCCATCAGGATCTAGGCCAACACATTCTATGTATTCGAATTTGATTGCGCAGTTCAGCTTGACTGTCTACGTGTGCCTGTCATCTGAAACATCGAACCATCAAGGTTCATTTTGCATTCTTGTTCCAGTTTTGAGTTAGGTTTATTAGCGAATGAATTAGTCAATTAATAACACAACACGGTGGGAAAAGATAATTATTGGACTTTTCAACAAGGTACTTGAGTCATAAAATGTGAGCTAATGGGAAACTTTGCTCTTATACCACCAGTAACGACCTGCCCAAACCGGACCAGGTGTTACATAAAAATATAGGTAATGTAAATGCAACATTCCAGAACATCAATAGAAATACAGAAAATAAGTCTCGCAACATATAATATAAATCATAATAATAAATCATGTTTTCTAAAATATAAAATAACTTTCCCACAGTCTCGGACCATTTCCCATAGCCACATTTATAACACAAGAGAATAATAAGGAAGTCCAATTTTTTTATTATCGATTCACCATACCAAGGTTAGTAAAAGAACCACCAACCACACTTCTATTCTTCAGTCCAATGTTGCTCACTTGCGGAGGCAATTCCGCATTAGTGATAAAACCACCAAGCCTCATAATTAAATGAAACAAGTCAATATAATCCCTAATATCATTTCACTCATTATTATTATTATTATTAGTCAAGTCATTAGTAATTATTTCTCAGGTCATTCTAAGATTATTAATTTGTCTCTGAGGTTATTCTGAGATTAGTAAAAGTTGTCTCCCAGCTCATTCTTAGATTAGGTTGTCTCCTAATTCATTTTGAGATTAGTCATGGTCTCCTAGTTCATTCTGAGAATAGAAATTGTCTCCCAACTCATTCAGAGATTAGGCGGTCTCCCAATTCATTTTGAGATTAGTCATGGTCTCCCAGTTCATTCTAAGATTAGAAATTATCTCCCATCTCATTCTGAGATGAGGTGGTCTCCCAATTCATTTTGAGATTAGTCATGGTCTCCCAGTTCATTCTGAGATTAAAAATTGTCTCCCAGCTCATTCTGAGATTAGGTCGTCTCCCAATTCTTTTTGAGATTAATCATGGTCTCCCAGTTCATTCAGAGATTAGAAATTGTTTCCTAGCTCATCTGAGATGAGGTGGTCTCCCAATTCATTTTGAGATTAGTCATGCTCTCCCAGTTCATTCTAAGATTAGAAATTGTTTCCTAGCTCATTCTGAGATGAGGTGGTCTCCCAATTCATTTTGAGATTAGTCATGGTCTCCTAGTTCATTCTAAGATTAGATATTTTCCCTCAGCTCATTCTGAGATTAAAAATGGTCTCCCAACTCATTCTGAGATTAGGTGGTCTCCCAATTCATTTTAAGATTAGTCATGGTCTCCCAGTTCATTATGAAATTAGAAATTGTCTCCCTTCTCATTCTGAGATTAGGTAGTCTCCCAATTTATTTTTTAGATTAGTCATGGTCTCCCAATTCATTCTGAGATTAGAAATTGTCTCCCAGCTCATTTTGAGATTCGTGCAGACAAGCTACCGATTTGGGAAAATACAACGTTTCATAGAGTTATACCATTTTGGGGAAATACAACATTTTATATAATTATACCAATTTGGGAAAATACAACATTTCAAATAATTATACGGACCTGGATATTTCGAACTCGCAGCTGCGACGAATGATCATAATCTGAACGAGAATATAAAATTATACAAATATAATTTTAATCTATTAGAAATGCATGCAACTAAATGTCTAATATATATACCATTATTAAAATTTTGACAACATATCATGTAACAATTTAAAAATATTAAATATTAAATTCTCAACAGATCTAGTGAGATAATTTATTATTCATGTGATAAAATCATTTAAGTCCTACATTACATTTTAAATTAATTATCTAATTAATACTTATAATTTGATAAAATAATTATTACGAATAAACAAGTATTTAATTTTCCTTTGAGGTGATAATTACTTAACCCCGATCTTTATTATTTAGTTTATAGTTATAATTTTTAATCAGTACTATTATTTATAGAAATTTAATTAAGTAAGTTGTTCGATTAAATTATTTAAAATAATTTGTATTATTTAAAAATATTATTAATATAAATATTTTAAATTATTTGACTTAATAAAGTTTTGAACTTTATTTATTTATTTTAAAATAATAGCTATTTAGGTTTGACGTTCGTGATTGCTACCCAACTATAGTTTAATAACCCTTTAAAATAATTATTTTTAAAGATTTACTACGTGTTTGTATTATTGTTAACTCGAATCGGTATTGAGTCGGGTGTTATTTACGAGTTGGTATTATTATTTAACTCGAGTTGTGTCGCATCAAGCATTATTTACAAGTTTGCCACCCAAGGTCATTTTCTTCTTGTTCTTCTTTCCCGGTGCCATCCCCTATTCCCCATAGTAGCCACCCTCCAACCACCACCGGTGATCGTCTCTGGCCGCTGTCAATTGTCGCCGACCAGCCTTGCCATGCCATTCCGGTGTCGCCCCGACCAACTCCGGCCACCTTATAGCCGCGGCGACACTTGCATCGTCTGCCTGGCGGCGTGCTCGCGTTGCCGATTCCACCGCCGGCAAACGTCACCGCCTCAATTGGGTGGTCGCTTAGACACTCTCGACCCCCTATCGACCTTCCTCGATCAGATTGGAGCCCGTTGCCACCTAGGTCGGCCGGATTTCTTCACCCACCACAGTCGCCTCTATTTTTGTCGCCGTCCTCTATTTTTGGCCATTTACCACCCCAGGCCGGCATCCACACAAGTGAGATCAACCCTACACTAATCGACGAAGAAATTAGGATCATCTTTCGACGTCGGAATGACCGTCACCACCAATTCTCGGCAGAAACTATGCCAATACTTTCCCATCTCGCCGAAACAGGGGTCTCATCGGCCAACAGTCGTGTTTAGTTTCTTTCTTGTTGATTTCAAACGTTAATCCTCACGATTATAAAGCTTATTATCAAATTAAAATATGTATGCAAGAAAATTAAGAAGAGGGAGATAGGAAGAATACCCAAGCAAGGAAGAAGACATGCCAGTAAGGAAGAGGAGAAGAAAATGCGAAGGAAGGCTAGGGTGGAGGACGTTCTTCATAAAATAAAATGAAATAAAATGACGGCTAGGGTATGTGAAAACACCCATATTTCATTTAATCGGGTACCAGGGAAATAATAAAATATAATAATTAACCAAGTTTTGGATATAACATGTTTGGTCCTTCTTGAACCGCATTCGCGTCCTTTTTTATTTTATTTTATTTTTTTCTCGGTCTTCACAGATTTAAAGATGTTATATGTGACAGATTCATTATTTACCCTAAGTGTAAGTTTTCTAGTGGCTACGTCAATCAATGTTCTCCCGGTTGCCAAGAAACCTCTCCCGACGACGAGTGGTATATTGTCATTCCTTCCTTGCATTTTGAGCACCACAAAATCTGCATGAAAGATAAACTTGTCAACTTTTATTAAAACATCTTCAATGACTCCTTTAGGATATACCAATGACCGGTCAGCCAACTTGAGTGTGATATTAATAGGAGGAATGTCCTGGATCCCTAACCTTTTGAAAACAGAAAAAGACATAAAATTAATGCTAGAACCTAAGTCACATAAAGCATTACAATGAACATTTCCTCTAATTGAACATGTAATCACAAATTTCATCTTAGGAGGTAGTTTTCTTTAGAGGACAGCACTACATTCCTCTTTCATGGCCACAACTTCATTATCATCTACTCTTTTTTCTTTGCTAGAATATCTTTCAAGTATTTTACATAACTAGGCATATGTTTAAGTGCTTCACCAAAAGGTATGTTAATTTATAATTTCTTAAATATATCAAGAAAATTTTTAAAGTATTTTTCATCACTTTGTTTCCTCAGTCTAGAAGGAAATGACACCTTTTTTCTGACATGTTCTGTATGTACCTTATCTTTCTCTTTGCCTTTGCTTCCAAGTAAGCTAATGAATGTAATGGGTTCATGTTTGTTATTTGGCTTTTCATCTTTTTCCTTAACTTCATTGGGCTGCACTGGTTCTTGTAAAGTAATACCACTCTGGGTTGTTATCGCTTTGCAATGCTCTTGACCATCTTTCCTTGGTTGTTTCAGTTGGGTGGGAAGTGCACCCTTGGTCGCTCACTTGGCTCCTTGTTTAATTGCAACACAACTTGTTGCATAAACTATTGTTGTTGTTGTTGTTGTTGCTGATTCTGCATAAATTGTTGCATCGAATTGAACATTTGGATTAAATCCAGTTGTTGTGGCTAAAAAGGAAGTGAAGGGGGTTGAGAATGTTGTGATGGTGGTGGTGGTGGATTATTGAGGACAACACCCAATTGTGGAGAATTATTCCATGAAAAGTTGGGGTTATTATGTTAGCCCAAATTGTAGGTATTGGAATAGGGATTGTTGTTCTTATTAAAGTTGCCTACGTAGTTAACTTGATATGTTGCACATTGGCTTGTAGAATGTCCTTGTCCACTTCATTCACACCTTGGCTCCATAGCTTTAACCTGACCCTGCATATTAAGATTTTGAACTTGATTAGCTAAAGCACTAACCTAAACAGTTAAAGCTGTAAGTGCATCTAATTCTAAAACTCCGGTAATCCTCCTTGGATGCCTTTCTTGTGTTGCATGGTGGTTGCTAGGCACCATCAATTCTAACAGTTGAAAAGCTTCATGTGGGTTCTTCCTAATAAGTGATCCATTGGTTGGCGCATCAACTATGTTCTTTGTTTGCCCCAACAACTCGTTATAGAAAGTTTGGAGTTGCATCCATCTTTCTATACAATGGTTGCGACAAATTCTCAACAATTCTTTAAATCTTTCCCATTCCTCAAAGAGATACTCACCATCAAACTACAAAAAAAAAAATTTCATCACCTAATCTAGTAGTTTTAGAAGGAGGAAAATATTTTAACAAAAAAATTTCAGATAATTCATCCCAAGTGGTAATTGCATCCAATGATGACAACCACTCTTTTGCACTTCCTATTAATGAGAATGGAAATAAGCGAATGCAGAGAATGTTGTCAAAGACACTGGTTGCTTATACATATCACAAACCGATAGGAAATCAATGATATGCCTATTAGGATTTTTGGTAGACAATCCACTAAATTGTCCTATAATTTGTAACATGTTAAATAAAATTGGTTTAAACTCGAAGTGGGTCGCATCCACCTTTGGTCCAATAATACTTGGTTGTAACCCTCTTGCAAGAGGTATAACCCAATCTTGGATTGCCCTATTGTCATCATTGGCTACTGCTACAATCGGTGGAAGTGGAGGTATTTGTTGTTGTTGTGGGTCCATGGCTTCTTCTTCTATTACTTCTTGTGCTCTTCTTCCTGCGGCACACAAGTTTCTCAAAGTCCTTTCAATCTCTAGATCACAAGAAAAGAAGGGTGACCATACTAATCAATGCATAAACAAATAATAACAAGGAAGAAGACAATGATATAGTATTTTTAAAAAAAGAAAAGAAAAAGAATCAAAATTCTAATCCTAAATTAACTAAGAAAATTCAATTTCCCAGGCAACTGCACCAAAAACTTGTTGAATAACACAATAACATGCAAGTATATATGGTCGAAACAAGTAACATAAACATGAATTTAAGTATCGTCCCACAAAGAATGAGTTTCCTTAAATTAATTAAAAAAATGAAATTAAGAACAGAACAAAAACAACTGACTTAACTAAATCTAAGTAATAATTTTAAATTAAAGACAAAGTTATAATGATAAAACTCTTTCTAGAATCGAATTTCTCTTAACATGAATTTAATACTCATCACATCTTACTCTTATCTTTTTTCTCTCGAATTTCCGATTTAGGAGAATTATATGACATGGTGGCTCCAACTCCTTCATGCATCTATTATTTCACCTCAATTTCTACCTCCCGGTGATAATTGATTAATCAACAAATAACGTATTAAGATTTGCCTTACAATCACATACGGTGTTGTGTATCTCCCTACCACAATAACAAACAAGTCAAAAGACTCGTCGTATAATGAATTATCAATAAATAATCTAATTAATTTCTTCCAAAATTTAATTGAACCCCATGATCTAAGTAATAGTTGATCAGTCTACTCTTAGCATTAAGAATATGATAATTCAAGCAATCCAATTGAAAAAAGAGTTAGAGGTTGAAATGAATTAAATTAAACTATGTTAAGTTCCATTCTTCTCTAGAATGAAATAAGGGATTACTCCATAACAAAAATAGAAAGCATTATAAAGAAGAAACTACTCATTATGAAAGAAAAAGAATTATAAAAACTAGAACTATGTCTAAACCAAGAGTTCCCCCCCCCCCCACTCAAACAACAAATAACCACCCCTTTATATAGAAGATGAGATACCTAGGAGATACAAGAATTCGAAGAAGGATTCCACAACTCGATGTAGTCTAATTGATTATGATGTCTATTCAAGTTTACAACTCCTCGATTTACTCAAATGCATCCAAAGCAATGTACATCCATCCTGATTGAGCTTTGTTAACACCATAAATTGTAGCTATCAATGGGTGAGGCCCAATGCCATGACCAACAATTCCTAAGCTTCTTTGTTTTCAATTTTTTTGCATTAAAATTTAAAATTAAACATATCTTAAAAATATTAATTAAGTAAAAAAATAAAGTAAACTATTACCTAATTAATAATATTTATCACTAGGATGTACAAAATCACATTAAAAACATGGGTAAATATTGTATATTTTAAACACTTAATAGTACTCAGCCTCTATACTGAAGAGCGAGGAGTAATACGGAGGATGTAGAGGGCTAGGAGGAAAAAAATGATTTTCTCGCGTAAAGGGATAGTTTAAATGGCAAGGAAATTGAATGATATGGAAAGGGGGCGCTACTGTCCAAGGTCGATGGCTCCCATTATTACTCTTATGAGAGTTCTTGAGGAAGTGTATGAGGTTATCAATCAGTAGGAGGTTGGGCTCGTATTGCGGTCGTGGTTAATGTTGGGCTGTGCTGCTCGTTCTTGAGCAGTTCTATGTATGGGTTAATGCGAGATGAAGACTGTCGAGGCGAAGACCTTGAACCTTGTACCATATTTCACCGCGTAATGTGTGATGGGTGTGTTAATGCTATGTGAATTAATCGGATTATGACGCGCCAGTGCTGTCTAATGAATTGCTTATTAAACAAACGAACGGATAAATGTAAGATAGTGGGAGCCATGGGTTCAAACTCGACTCGGATGAAAAGCAAATGAGATAATGATTTGATGCCATGTTGGATTGTTATGTGATATGTTAATGTGATAAAATGTTTATATATACCCTTGTCAGTGTGGACAGGGTTCAGCCCCTTATTGCACTTTTAGGGCTTTATCAGGTTTTTAAACAGTAGTGTATTTTCTTTGGCTTCTCATTTGTTGTCTTGTGTTGCTTGCACGATCATGGCGCCATGTGGGACTCGTTAGAGGACTGGTGTTCTCATTCGTGCATTTCATGTTTGTCTCCATCTTGGAACGTTGAGGGGCAGATCCTAGTCGGCTTAACCGATCAGTAGATTAGCGAACAGTTTGGTGTAGGTGATATTCTGGGTCTTTTCTGGTGAACCAGAAACAGGGTCATTTAACGGCTCTTGACACTTCTCCGACACCTAGGTTTGGCTCATCTCGGAGGTTGGTCCACTTGTGCCAATCCTCCTTCAGATACCAGTCCTAGTAGCTTCGAAGAGTCTGAGCTAAGCCATTCTTGCGTAGTAAAATCCTAAAGTTGGTGTGGCATTTGCTCATTCTGACTTGCAATTATTGGGTTCGTTGATTCGGTTATTAACTACATGAGGACACAAGAAACTAAAACCAATTCTTTGACATAGATTATTTAGATGCTATTCTATCTTTCCGGGATGTGGTACTTGGGGATATTTCAACAGGGTGAACATATGTAAATTAAACATGGCAAGCAAATGAAGCTGAGGGTGGATGCCAACCTATAATGACCCCAATTTACACAAGATGTACAATAAACTAGAATTATTATTTTGTTACATGAACACTACACAATTAACAATGATAGCAATGAGTAGTATAAATTGTTACCAAAAAATGAACTACCAATCTGTTTCCTAATATCCTGTGAATATTCACTAATATGTCCATACATCCACACAAAAGTAACAACAAATCAATACCTACTCGGACAATGGTTAACTAAGCTGTACTCAATAAGCAAATAAATCTAATAGCGGTTCTTCCATCCCGTCGCTCAAGGCTTCAAATACCTGCACATACAACAAACTTGTCCTCCAGTTTGATAGCAATACTAAGTCCACTACTTACAAATATAGTAAATAAGTAATAAAAAAATAAGATAAACACAATTTGATTAAACAAAGTAAAAATCAAGTAAAACTTCAATCATTCTTGCACATAACTAGACATGGAATGATTGAATAACTTATGCTCTTTGTACCTTAAATAACATGATGGCTGATTTTATGTAAAGGAAGCGAGTGAAAAATAGTAATAATAATTGGATGGGATGCGATCAGGGAGAATCGAACAGTGTTATATTCTTTACCGGGTTATTGTTACCATTTTGTGTTACACCGGTTCGTGAATTGTACGGATCTAGGGTGTTTCTGTATTTGCCCCCGTCATTTCATTTTATAAATTTGAAGGATGTCACATTTTGGTGTCTTCTCCTGCAAACTGCTAATTTGCTCCTCTTCATGACTTCTTCCTTGTTTGGGTATCCTTCTTGTCTCTAATTCTTCAATTTTCATGCATTTCATATGTCTTTGGTGAGTACTAAGCTTGATAAACATGGTATGTTTGAAAAATAAAAATAAACAACAAAAAATTAACTGAACACTATAATCCCATCCATGGCCGAGTGGTCTGAAATTTTAACAAGATGGTGACGGAAGAACAATTTCAAGGCGGCCCTGATGACCCCTCTTGCTGCTGGGTCGAAGGGAGGGCTCGCCATGTCCCTGATTTCCAGTGGGTGGCAAGAGTACAACGGTGAATGGGCAGGATTGCAAGGGTGATGGAAGTGGCAACGTTCTGCTATGTTAGGTATTTAATGGACGTTCGAGGAGAGACTGAGCACAGGACAGCAGCCGTAA
>JAURVB010009205.1:0-10711 GCA_033002965.1 Piper betle
CTGGCCATCGGCAAGGCATCAGGCGCAAGAGACAAAGAAGATGAAAGTGTTTGGATTTTGGACTTATATAGAGATTAAGTTCTTTGTTGCGAAAGAAAAAGTTTAGAGTGATAAAGTTTCGGTAAAGTTTTGGTAAAGTCTCTATAGAACATATTGAGACAAACTCTATAGTTGTGGATCCCCTTACTAAAAATTTACCGCCCAAGGTCTTTCATGAGTATGTTGCTCATCTGGGTGTTATATCATTTGATGATATGTTACTTTAGTAGGAGTTTATTTTGTTAAGGTATTTAGTTTATGTTTCATTCTATTTTGGTAATCTCATAAGGTTGGACCAGTTGAAAATACGCATGTTCAGATCAAATTACATGTAATTTTTGTAAAACCCGTGACTCGAGTCAGAGTTTTACAGGAGTGAACCAGTCAGTTCAACTGTCGGTTTGAGTCGAGTCAGCTTCATGGACCGCGAGCTGAGCTGAGGCCAGCTGTGAGTTATGAGCGATGAGGGTCATGAATGCTCAAGTGTACGATGATAACGCCTGAAAGATGATGAAAAATGGGTTATCAAGTATATGGAGGTATACAGTATTGATTGTTATTTTTATTTTATCGTAGAATATTTTTAGGGCTGAATGACGAATTAGGACGCGTTGGATCATATTCAGGTGGGTTATTAGTTATAGAGCATGTCATTTGGATGTTGTTGTGATTTGTTTTATTTTATGGAATTTTTCCATATTTTTCTAGATTATTTTAGAATTTATTACGAACTAGTTATTATTTTGACTCGAGTAGGAATCGAGTCAATACTTATTTACGAAACTACCACTACAGCACTTCTTCTTCCTCCCGACACTTACCCTTCCAAACCCTAGCCGCGCCACCCACGGTCGTCGCCGTCGCCGCCGCTGCCGACGCCGCACTGCCGCCGATCAACGCCGCCCCGCCCTGCCATGCAGTCGCCGTGCCGCCACGACCCACCCCGGCCACCATCTCGCCGCCAGGACATCGGAATCGCCCCACGAAACTGCCTCGGTCGTCGCCACTCCGAGCCAGATTCCGCCGCCGTCCGGGCCGCCGCCGCCGCCGCTGTGACCCCGACGACCACCCCCTCGCCGTCGCCAACATTTCCCCCACCATCCCGACCGCCGTCGAGGCCGGCCGCAGCCCCGATCGGAGCACGCCGCCACCGCCGCCCATTTTCGATGCCGCCGTCGACGGCCATCGCCACCCTGGCTGCCCTGTTTGACACCGCCATCGGACCAAGCTCGTCGAGCTGGTGCCGATAGACCCCCTGATTGCCCCGTCCCGAATCGTCGCCGGAAAACCGTCGGAATCCGCCGGAAAACCGCCGACACTCCGAAAACCGCCGAAACCGCCGGAAAATTGGATTCGTGGGAAATTCGCCGGATCATCCGCCGAACGCACCTGGTCCAATCTGATCGGACTTCGGACGCCGCTAGGTGCCGACCCGAGTTTCGAGCCACGAAACGGAAACCCTAGCCGTCGCCGATTTTCGACGACGCGAGGTATAATTTATTTTAATTTAATTATTTGAAAGTATTGATTATTAGAATTGCATGCTAGGATTGGTGAATTGTATGTTATAATAATATATATAAATGTAGATTTGATTAAGGATAAAATGTGAAATTTGCTTGATTGAGTGGTGTTAAAAATGGAGGCTAAGAAATAAATTAGGGTAACTAGGTAATGATCATGATCTAATGCAAATTAGCCTAAGTAGGCTTGCTAGAATTGATATAGGTTGATGTGTGTTGATTGATGCATGATTGTGTTGATTGTGTGTGCATGCTATAGGATGTGTGATTCATCATGCGGGCGTTAGTTTTTAGCTTGATTGTATAGGTACGGTGTAGGAGCTCACCGCCTAGGCGCGTGGACCTGTTTGGAGCTTCTACCAGGTCCGTTTAGGACTCGTTCTCTATTTTACGCTACTCTATTGTATATTTGATTTATCATGTGCAGGACGAGTTAAGTGGCGTTTTATCGGATCCCACTTAACTCGGGCCATTTTGTAACACCCCAAATCCGGTTCACACTCGTGAACCGAACCGGCATGTTACAGGCCCCGGTTAGGTCGGCTAACCCGAACCTAACTCATGCGGATCCAATCTCGGCGTCTTAAGATGAAGATACGATCCGTCATGAAGATCAACTTGCTATATGCATGTGTGAATGCATAAAACCCTAACAGGATACTACATGGATGACATGCAACCTAATATTTCACACCATCACAATTACAAGCAAAATCGATGAAAATTCTGAAGTAAAACTGACAGAGTCTCTCATAAAAGTGCAATTATGGGCCCACCCTATCAAAATAATATATATACAAATATATCGGCATGCATTAACAATCACACAGAATCTCATTTATAACGTATTCATTCTGAAACTTGGGTCTCAACCCACTACGCTTCTGCTGCGCAACTCTAATCATATTTTGCATTCTGTTATCGTGTCTTAGCATTCCATTCACATCATATCATCATGCTCAAACATTTAATCATAGCATGTGTATAAAATAACATCATAACAAAACATTAAACATTCAATCACCCAATGTGTGTGCAGAAGACCTTATTGCTCCTCCGTCCTGGCCGACCCATCCATCTCGTGCTTATCACCTACATATATATAGAAAAACGTCAGTAACAAGCGTTACTGGTCCGAAAAGAAAATAACTATAGCAAACTGGCTATGAGAGCAAACTCTCATATGAAAGAAAATCATCATATACTCCACGTGAACACTCTGAAGGGCACTACTGAGGAGCCACTGGGCTGCAGACCCGGTAGCATCCCGAACTTACTGCTCTGCTGCTGGTACTGTGCTACTCTCAGCACTTCTTTTTCAGTACTTCGTGAAACTTTATCCTAAGCCCTCTCCTTACCTCCATATTTCTCCTGGCCTTGAGCACGAAGGCCGAGTACTCTCAGGCAGTCGCCTTTAGTACCCTTTGAACCACAAGTCCGGACATGCGCTGTACTAAACAGTACCCGTAAACCTCCACGTTCTCCGGGTGTGAGGAACTCAAACGCGGAGTTGTCAGGATCCCTCGGGAATGGAACAGTCCGCTGGCACTAATCCAGAGCCCGCTTTGACTGTCACGGCATCCTCTGCATGGTACGTGCAGTCGATTTCTCCATCTCTCGTCTCACTGAAAACGCGAAAACTACATATATATAGGGCTGGGTAGGGATTCATATAATAGGCCCGAAGGCAACTTGTGGTGGATCTTGTTTTCGAAATCAACCTCGAGGGATCTCATCCTCGAGGGGTTATTAATCCGGAAAATGTTCGGTTAAATGGCCCGAGTTAAGTGGGATCCGATAAAACGCCACTTAACCCGTCCTGTAGACAATAAATCAAACATACAATAGACAAGATCATAAAAATCAGAGAGAAGTCCTAACGGACCTGGTAGAAGCTCCAAGCGTGTCATCAGCGCCTAGGCGGCGAGCTCCTACTCCGTACCTACACATCAAAACTAAATACTAACGCCCGCTAACTAAATGATGCATCAAACTCAATAACATCACAATCACAATGCAAGCATCCATCAACATAACAATCATAAAATCATAAAAATTAATTAATCCTAGCTCATCCTATTCATACTAATTTTATTACGTGTCTGCTAACTTATATCGTGGTCAGCTTATCATGCTCAGACCTGATCTACTTCATTAGATCACTTGTTCTTCATTCACACTTAATCTCATCATGCAACTCATCATTTCATCCCTAATTAGTCATTAATCACATCATGCAACTTATCACTATCAATACATCAATAAATCAACCCTAGCATGCTGTGCTAACAATCATCAGACTTTAAGTTATAAATTGGAGGTAATTATACCTCATGTCGTCGGCAATCGGCGACGGCTAGGGTTCCGTCGCACGTCTCGAAGCTCAAATTCGGCGCTCATCGGCGTCCGAAGCTCGATCGGGCTCGACTGGGTGAGCCCCGCGGAAGATCCGGTGAATTCCAGTGAATTCCAGAAATTCCGGTTTTCCGGCAGCTGCTGGCGGTTTTCCGGCGGCTTCCGGTGGTTTTCCGGCGACAATCGCCGGCGGCGTCTACTGGTCGGAAAGGGGTCGTGTTGGGTACCCTCGGAACCGGCTCGGCGAGCCCGACTCATCTACGAGGTCGACGCGGCCAACGGAGGTGGCGGCTCGCCGGAAAATGGCTAAAACAGGGCCGGCGGCGATGGGTCGCTAGATCCGGCCGGCCAGGGCGGCGATGGCCTCCGCTCCGGTCGGGGAAGGCCGCTAGGGGGTCGAAGACGTCGAGGCGACTACTCGATCGAGGCGGCGACGGTCGCCGGCGGCGGAATCGGTGACACGACCGAAATGTGCCGCGACGCTAGGCGAGGCGATTCCGGCGTCGCGGCGGCCTGGCAGCGGCCGGGGCTGGTCGGGGTGGCACGGCGACGCCGTGGCGGGGCTAGGCAGGGTCGATCGGCGACCGGGCGGCAGCGGCAGCGGCGGCGGCGGCGACGCGCAGTGGCGGCGTCGGGGTTTGGTTTGGGGAAGAAAAGAAAGGCGCGGGGTGTGTGGTGGCAAGGTCGTAAATATTACTTGACTCGTCTCCGACTCGAGTCAAAATAATATTTAAGTCGTAAAAAAATTCCAAAAAATTTGGGAAAAATCCCATAAAATCAAACAACACCAAAAATCATAATGATATGCTCTAGAACTATCAACCCACCCAAAATGCCCGTAACGCGTCCTAACGCGGTAAACGGCCTAAAACTAATTCTACGATCCACTATATATAAAAATAAAAAAAATCACTGGCATACTCTCATATATTCTGATAACTCATTCTGTTCTGCTGTGTTCATGACGTTATCATCATATACTTGGGTACGCATGACCCTCATAGCTCATACACGCGACCGGCGTCGGCTCGGTACACGTGTCCTGAAACTGACTCAACTCGAAAAATAACGGTCGACCCGACCGGTTCTGAATATAAAACCCTAACTCGAATCGTGGGTTTTACACATTTAGCCAACAGTTTTATTTCGGATTAATAACCCTCGAGGATGAGATCCCTCGAGTTTGTTTTCAAACTTTAGATCCAGCTCACGATGCCTTCGGGCCTATTGTATAAATCCCAACCCAGGCCTATATATGTGTAGTTTTCGTGTTTTCGGTGAGAGATGGGATGAGGGGTACTTGCGGCCACGTCTTCAGATAGGGCGTGTGCTCGGAAGAGCGGGCTCTGGAGCTGGGGAGAACCCACTTCATTCCCGAAGGATCCGGACAACTCCACCTTTGAGTTCCTCAAACCCGGAGAAGTGTGGAGGTTTACGGGTACTGCAATGCAGCGCATGTCTAGACTTGTGGTTCAAAGGGTACTGAAGGCGACTGCCTGAGAGTGCTCGGCCTTTGTGCTCAAGGCCAGGAGTAATATGGAAGGTGCAGAGGGCGGTAAGGAATGAAATTTGATGCGAGAAGCGATAGATAAATGGCCAAGGTATGAGAATGAGAAAGAAGGGGACGCTGTCGACCCGAGGGCGACGGCCCGACGGCAACGGCTCCCGTATGTGCCCTTATGAGAGTTCTTGAGGAAGTATATGGTTTTGATTCAACAGGAGAGTTTTCTCTCCTATGCCAGATTGATATTAGTTATTTTCTGGGCTGGTAACACTCGTTACTGACGGTTTTTCTATATATATGTAGGTGAGGAATGCGAGCGATGAAAGCTGTTGGGACTGCGGAGGAGCAGCACGGAACCGCGCACACATGTACCTGCCGCGTGTAACGTATGTATAATGATGGTGTATTATTGTTATGTAAATGAGAATTTTGATGTGTTTGCGTGAATGAATTACTTGTTATGAAACGAACTGATAAATATGACTGAGTAGGGAGCCTTGGAGTTCAGACTCGGCTCGGGTAAAAACGAATGAGATAATGATTTAATCTCATGGTAGATTGTTATGTGTTATCGTATTTTCATAAAATAGTATATATTTTCTTTTGGTTTTTTCATTTGTTGTTTTGTCTTATTTTGCTTGTACATCATAGCATGCATGTAGGACTCGCGTTAGAACCCAATCGTTCTCATTCATGCATTTCATATTTGCATCTCCATCTTGAGACGCCGAGAGTAGATCCTGGTCGGCTTAACCGAATCTAGTAGATTAACGAACGGTTCGGTCGCCGGTGACATTTCCGGGTCAGTTCACGGGTGAGCCGAAACGGGGTGTTACAATTTTCATGCTACACATCCATACTTGATCTATGTCATTTAATTATGTTGATGTATGTGACCATGGATGGGTTTAGTTACGATAAATGTAATGAAAATCCCCTTGATCCTATATTAACATTAATTAATGGGACAAGATTGTTATTTTAGAATAATAGCGTATGTTATTTTGGAGCTCATAAGGTAATATATAATTATCTTTATATATATAGTCCAAGTGGGAGATTGTTAGATTTTGGACGTATATATACAAGTATATAATTGTATCATATGCTATTAATAAGGTTTGGGCCTAAATTAAATTGATCTATTAAAGTTAAGGTTAATGGGCCATTAATATTTAAGATAAATATGTGGAGATACCATATATTTAAGATGAGTATGGATAAATATACGTGTAGATACCGTTTTCGTAATCTCTAATTTATGATGGGTTAAATTAGAATTATGAAAGATAAGGATAAATACGGTTATACGAATAAATACGGTTATGGTCCCCGAATTTGCACCGTAGTTTTTCTTTTCTGGTATCCCATCATCCAGGAACTTTGGCTTTGGAGAACTGGTGTAGAATTTGGAAGATCAAAACCTAAAGAAGTGAAGAATCGTTTTGCTATTATGGATTCAGGTACGCTTCCGTAATTAAATTTTATTTTCTTGATGATTTAATCTGAAGAAAGGTTTTGTTGATGATGGTTTTATCATCTGTATAATTTAGTTAAAGTTAAAATTTTTATTCAACGGGAAGACCCCAAACAGATTCATTTTCGGGTATTTTTTGTACCTTCTGATTGTTGACTATAAAAAATTCAGTTTGTTCTTACGGTAGATCCAGACTCTGCCATGGTAGTAACCATGTGAATAAAATTTGCAAGGTGCAGATTGACAGATCCATTAAAGAAAAACTGAGAAAGTTCCAAGAATAAGGAGTGCGAGGTTCGAACCACATATAAGGTGTTGCCCTGCAAAATATTTCCTTGTTTAGCCCGCAGCAGAGATGTCAACTCAGAGTGTTTTCTAAATCTTTTCCTGCAAACGGCTTACATTCAAATCTCTTATTTGATGTGCTTTCACTTGATATGATGGTGTGCCTCTAATACACCTTCTCCACTACAACAACTTGCAATTGAGAAAGCCTTTCGCTTTCAACCTTCACAGTGATAATATTCATTAGGATGCAACACATAAAGATATCGTTGAGCATAGGGGAAAATCCAGTTCACTAGAGAAAATTTTTTCACTGCTGTCCTCCATTCCATAGGATATTGCTTCACGAGCAACAATCTGAAGACAGAATAGTTAAGGTTTGCATCAAAGAAGACAAGATACACAAAAAAAAATGACAGAAATTATCACAATCAACAACCACAGTACCTCTGAAAGAGAAGGGATCCCGAGGGCTTGCAATAAAACAGAAATTTTGCTAGAACTCAATTGCTTCTTCTCATCATTAAGTCACCAAAGTACAAAAAGTTAACTTTCAAAGAATGCTTGAATTGATTTCTCAAATCCTCGTCGTCAGACCAGCACACCAATCCAAAACTGCAACGATCTAGCTGAGTTGGCAGGAGCGCATATTCTATACTCTGGAGACATTCTTTCAAGAACGAAATTTCTTCAGGCATAAGAATACCATGTTGTAAATCGTCAGCCCACCTCAGCAGCAGATGAAAAACCTGAAAGTTCAACAACAAGTGTCTTACAAGCAAAGGTACACTAGGAAATCTACAACACTATTTTTATACGGAACCCACTCACTGCATCAGCTGCTTCCGAAGGTAAAGCTACACCTAAATCTGGTAGGATCCGAAGATAGCTGCCAGAGGGAGGTGTTTTATGTATACTACACTTTTTCACAGAGAAGTCCTAGAGACTAGGACATAGATGTCCCAATTTCTTGTTCAGAAAACCATCTGAAGTACCCTTTTGAATACCAATTCCTCCATTCGCTCAATACAGCCAGTGGGATCAAGCCAGTACACTTCATGAAAAGCAAGAAGTTGACTGCAAACAACACCTTCTTGTGTTGAAGGTTTAGAAGAAGACAGAAATACTAAAGGTCCTGACTTGAATTTTTCAAGTTCTGCATCTATACGTCTTATCTCGTTCGAAACAGAGGTGTAAAATCTTGACATCATAGCGATGCTGCAGAAAAGAAAAGACTACATCAATTGAATTTTCAAATGCCTTGCTGAAGTCGACTGGATCCTCAAATGGTCGTTTAAAGCCATTGTTTGTCACTACGATGGCATTTCTCTTCAATTCAGATATCCTGCTAGTTTTTTATACTTGACAACGTGGGCAAGAGGATTACATGTGGAACATCACAAAGGATAGATAGTCACTTATCATGTTTTTGTCTTTATCAGCTGTCACTGAAATAGAGCTCATGGCTGGTAAAATATTGCTAACAACGATCTCATGTGCAAATAATTGTTGTACTCGTAGATGCAAAAATCACAATCGGAATCGGAATTGATTTTCGAGGGAATCACTGAATCGAATCGAATCGGTTTAAATTGGTCTAAGAATCGGTTCAGTCAAATCAGTCTAATCGGTCGTATATAATAATTTGACAATTCATAACATAAATATATAAAAATTAGGTATTAATATCATTTTGATATTATTATGTGTATTATATTTTATGATATTTTTATATTTTTTAGATTTTTTAAAATTATTTAGAATTAATTATTATTTTTTACTCGAGTCGGAGGCGAGTCAACTTTTAATTATGAGAATGCCACCCCGACCGTGCTCCTTCACCCCTATCGTAGCTGCCGGCAACTTGCCCTGTTGGCGCCCGCCTCCCCCCCAGTCGGCCCTGCCTAGTCCCGCCGCCTCCCCCAGCCTACCCCGCCCTACCCGGCCTCCCCCGCCCAGCCCCGCCTCCCCCTACCTGCCCCACCCCGCCCCGCCTCCCCCTACCTGCCCCACCCCGCCCCGCCTCCCCCGCCGGCCCGGCCCCGTCCCCACTCCTTGCGCCTCTGCCCCGCCCCACCACCCCCTTCCTGTTGCCCTAACCCGTCCCCCTATCGGCCCTGCCCCGTCCCCCCTCCTTGCGCCTCTGCCCCGTCCTGCCACCCCTTTCCGGTCGGCCCCAACTATCCCACGCGCATGGGCGGCGGTAGACCAACAGAGGGAGGGCAGAGGTAAGGAGCGACGGCGGAGGGAGTGACGGAGGCAAACGGTCGAAGGGAAGGCGGCGGTAGCGGAAGGGAGAGTAAAGGGTATTTTTATCATTGTAAATTTTTAATTTCTATTTTGCCCATACATGAATAATTTATTTAATATAAAACTAAGGGTATTTTAGTATTTTACCCAAAACCGATTCTTTGCCCGATTCGACGCCAATTTTCAATTGGATCGTACCCGATCCGATTTAAATCGGCCGATTTTTCTATCTATGGTTGCACTCCAATTTTGACCGGTATCTTCACCACTATGGCTGCATCAGTCTCCTCTATAGGACCACCACATTTGCCCATACATGAATAATTTATTTAATATAAAACCAATGGTATTTTAGTATTTTACCCAAAACTGATTCTTTGCCCGATTCGACGCCAATTTTCAATCGGATCGTACCCGATCCGATTTAAATCGGCCGATTTTTCCGTCTATGGTTGCACTCCAATTTTGACCGGTATCTTCACCACTATGGCTGCATCAGTCTCCTCCGTAGGACCACCACATTTGCTCAATACAAAAGAAGAGGATTTACCGTGCGAAGCTTACCATGCAGGTACAAAAAATCCTCAGGGTTATGTTCCCGTTCAGAATTATTTCCATTAGAATCATAAGATAACCAAATTGGGCCATCCATTACACGCCCAAAAGAACCATCTGAGAGTGGTATGAAAGCTATCTTTTTTAGCCTGCTCAAAATATCATGTTCCAACACGCCAGTCTGGGGATTAGATAAATTCTACAGACAAAGCACTGTAGAGAGCAGCCAGCCCGGAAGATAACCAATCAGACCAACTGACTTCACACCATTTTCTCTGTTGCATGCAGATGAAATAACTTCTATCAATGTTTTCACATGTATCTTGTACACCTAAAGCTTTTGCTAAGGAATCAGATAAAAAAATTTCCTTGCTTATATAGCCTAGGCCAAGTTGTTAGGTTTTTTAACACCCAAAAAGAAATCCCTGAACTTCTTGATATGCCTTAACAAGTACTTAACAATATTCAATAAAACACACAATAATTTGGTAATCTCAAAATATACTAAAAATCACATATCATCAATTATTATCAATAATAAGTACACAATCACTCAATTGTGAAATCCTCACACTCTCTAATTGGAAACAACTCACAATCTCTTAACACTCATCTCTAAAACGAACACACTCCAATTAGAAATACATCACAACTTCACATACTCTTACTTGTGTACTCTCTTCAATTCAACTCCACTCTATTTTACTCACAATACAACTACAT
>JAURVB010009206.1:0-60087 GCA_033002965.1 Piper betle
TTTTTTATTCAACCTACCAGAGATGAACTTCGAAGGCTGCTGGCACCGGCTTGGAGGTCAAGGTGTAAGACGTAGTGGTTGGCCGGGCGGAGGAGATGGGGATGGCGCATGAGGAGGTGGAGACAACGATGGCGGCTGAGGAGTCGATGTGCAGGGGTAAACTAGGGGAAAAAATAGAAAAGAAGGATCAGTTGTGGATGTCTATCAGACATTTGACATCCAATTATTATCATTTACTTTGAAGAAGGCAGCGCACTTTCCTGGTCTCAGGAGAAAATTTTGCATGGATACCAAACCCGACGGGCTCTCCACTGTGGTGGTTTGTTTTTTACGTCATGATTTGATTGCTTTCGATTGCTTAATTGGATTTTGTTGTTATAGATTATGGGGTGGTTAAGTCATTCTAAGATGACTTTTTCCATCAACTTTTGGAATTGCTTGTACAATTTGCTTCTTAGTTTTATGCACGACTGCACCTAAATTTGCTGCTGTGGGCTTTCAAAGTGCGTGACTCTTCAAGCTCAGACTTATTTTCCTGATAATGAGGTCGCAATTTATAAGAGAGCTTTCATGTTATCGCTTTCGTAAGGTCGATTCCGAGATGCTATGAAGTGCACAGTTTGCTTTGCGAAACCTGAAAAGTGAGCCCGCTAGCCGTACCCGGTTTTCGGGGCTGCATGATTCAAGCTTGTTTAAATATTTTACACATTTAAGACGAGAAGGACTACGCAACTGGGTAGTTTTTTTCCCCGGAGCACATCAAGATAAGACAAACTAAGAACAGGGTACAACAGCAAGTTAGGGGTAAGTTGCTTGAATCGTTTGCAGTCTTTCTTCTTTCTTGTCTCCATCTTAACTCAGGTTTTTGGGTTTGTGATGGATTGTACCGAACGAAAACTTTGACAAAAAATACGAAAAAACATGTTATGGTTTTTTTAACGAATATGAAAAACTTTCGGTTGCGCTTCTTCTCACAGACCTTTGGAAGTAGGGAGTATGAAAAGAAACCTGAAACTTCAACATCCAGGTATTATCGCCAAAGTCGCCCATCAAACTTTGTATTACCTGAATGCGTGCCTCATTGACCACCAACAGATGATTTATCGAAATGGGAAAGGGGCGCCCAGTTCGCCAAAAGGTAAAATGCCATCAAGCTAAGACTGCAACAAGATTGGCGCGTATGGAACTATAATCGTTTAAGAAAAAAAGTGTCAAGGTATGACAGTTTGGCCAGAGAGTTGCTTGAAAGAGGACAGGTTCATTACTTTTTCACTTTTCACAAACCGATCTTGTGACAAACCATTTCTCTCAAATTCAAAAGCATATGCTAGTTGCCGCTACCACCCATGCGCACGTAAAAGGGCGAGGAGGTTTGCCTCCATTCCTTTTAACAAAGTACCTACCTTCTTTCGTATCTTGTTCGTTATATTTCTCCAAAGCAGCTCAACCTAAACGGCCCTACTAAACATGAGTGTCCGGCATCGATCCTACCATCATATTCTTGTGAAGTTAAGTAACAGCTACCAATCAAAAAATTGGTCTCCCCGCTTTGAACTCCCACAAAGATTCAAAGAATAATAACCTTCTTCTATGTTGTAAATTTTAGCACAACACCAAAAAAAAAAGAAAGAAAGAAGGAAAAATCCCAGACCTCCAACGAATTGTTCAATTGGATCGTCTCCTAACGTGGGGAGCAGCTTGTTGACCTCCAAAGAAGTCGAGCAGGGCGGACTCCAAGTCCTCCACCGAGTACTTGATGTAGGTATCGGAATGCCTCCCAACACTCTCCAAATGCTGCCGATACCGGCCGAGGAACGACCGGTAGGCCGGCAACAGCAGCTCTGAGATGGATATCCGGAGCTCCTCGCTGACCTGCGAGTCCGGCACCGACCATGTCGCCTGCACCCGGTGCGCCTCCTCAAACAAAGCATTGAACGCCTTGAACCGCTCCCTCAACACGGCTTTGGAGATGCCGGAGGAGAACCCGCCGCCGACGTGCAGCCCTTCGTCCCTCAGGCAAAGTAGGATCCTCATCCACGCCGCCCTCCGGTAGTTCGTCGCCGATTGCCGGAGCTTCCCTTTGAGGCGCCTAAGGTAGTCGTCTCCGATCATCTCCCCAGCTCCGGCGAGCCTTTCACCTTTTGGACTATGTAGTGGACGTTGTTCATGAGGAAGACATGGAGGAGGGCGATGTCTCGGTACACCTCGGCCTTGCTCTTCAGGTTGGACTGCAGGCTGACGATGATCCAGAGGACATGGAGGGCCAGAGGGGGCAGCTCCTCCTCCGGCGCCGGCAGCTCGAACTCCGGCAAGTGGGCGTCGTCAGGGAACCGGGAGGGTTTCTTGGTGATGAGACGGGACAGCGTCTGCTTGTACTCGGAGATGAGGATGAGGTAGTTCATCACGTATCTGGTGAGCGGGTGGATAGTGCCGCCGGGGACGGCCACCCTCGACGGCTCCTTCTCCACCGCATTCTCGAACTCGGAGAGTACGCCCCTCGCCGCCTCGGCGAGGCGGGCCACGATCTCCGCCGCCTGGACCCGCACCGACTCGGAGGGCTTGGAGCGGAAGACGGCGGCGATATCGGGGAGGAGGTCAGAGAGGGCGTCATGGAGGTCTAGGATCTTGAACAGCTTCTCAGGCGAGCGGCCGCTGATGCTGATCGCCTCCGCGAAGTTGAAAAGCTGGATCGCCCCAGACTTCACCGTCTCCATGAAACACACCTCGTCGTCGTCGTCGTCGTCCTCCAGCGCCGAGAGGTCGCCGAAGATCCTCTCGCAGAGGCGCCTCTCGCTTGCGAAGAGGACCCGAACGCAGACCCTGGCGGCGCGGATCCACCGTCGGATCTTGGTCTCCAGCGTCTCCCACTCCAGCCGGTGGACGTCGCCGATGGTGAGCTTCTCCACCCCGAGCTGCTGGAGGCTGCTGTCGACGGCCGACTTGCGGACGCTGCCGTACACCTGGAAGCACTCCCGCTTGTACCCCGCCGCGATCATCTGCTCGGCGATGCAACGGAGGTCGAAGACGGCGTCGGAGGGGATGAGCTCCACCTCCCGGACGCTGATGCTGTTGGTCGATCGGTAGCTGCTGCTGCTCCCCCGACTACTCCTTCTTCTTGCCCTTCCCCCTCCTCCTCATCCCTCCTCCGCCGGCGACGCTCGTTGCCGATTTCTTCCCCTTCCCGATCCCCCTCCACCTCCTCCTCCTTTGCTTGTACCGAGCCGAAATCGGAGTCGTGAATGGAAGCCTCGAGCTGGGAGAGGGAAGAGGAGTTGCGGGAGATGAGGGACTCCATCTCCACCGGGGTGCTGTGGCTCACCAGCAAGCTGCGGAAGTCGTCCTCGAGCCGGGCCATGGCGATCTGGATGGCTCCGGGGGAGTCGTCGGAAAGCGCGGCGGAGGAGAGAGAGCGCTGAATCTCGTCGACGGCACGGAGGCAGGTGCGGGACTCCTCGCGGTCGGTGGCGGAGTCGAAGATCATCCCGTCCAGGGCCTCCTCCGACGCCGTCGAGTCCCAGCGCATGGTGATATTCTTCGCCGCCTCCAGGTCCGGTGCCGACTTGAACCGCGCCGGCGACGCCATGGAATAGAGAATCTATCAATCAATCACCCAATCGATCCAACCGATTGAATCCAGTAAAAGAAAGAAGGAGGTGGTGGAAGATGGATAGGAGGAGGAATGATCGAGATGGTGCAGAGCCGCCAAACTTGGGTGCGACGAGGGAAAGGCAAAGGGTGGGAAAAGGGCAAGTGGTTTCATTGACTTAACGGTCTTTCACTACCCTTCCATTTTTATAACTTTACTGCACATCGCTCTTTCACCCTCTTCTTCTTCGCTTTCACTTTGCTCGGCGTATTGACACCAGCTTCCTTACCTCCAATTAGATACAGTCTAGAACCAAATTTATAAAAAAGTCTGGTATATCTATCCCTTCGTTAATTGAGTTTATTTGATCAATTCAAACTGATTTTCAATTAATATGAGTTTTATTCTTTAGTGTAATTATAATGTATTATTATGATATAACGTTGACTAAATTTCAGTAACAATGTTCAGTGGTGATATGACAACAAAGATTCTTTTATTCGGTAGGTGGCTTTGTTTCACATCTAAACTTTTTAACATTGCTGCTGCATTCAATCGGGTTAATCCCAACTTACTTAAATATAAACTAATTACCTCAAAATTTAACTGAATTGAGCTTGAGCTCACATTTTTACTGGCTGACGGCCACAAGAAATAATTATAAATTACAGCAAATTGGTTTTTTAACGAGTCTATGGATTTTCTACGGCAGATGCTACAATAACCCCGCTATAACAATTTTTTTGATGGCCGAGAAAGATATTTTGATCATTATATTACAATTCACAAGTTTTTTTTCCAAAGCCCGTTCACAACTATTGATATCTATCCTCGGCGCCCTTTACGGGTTGCTTGTTTTTCCTCGTCCTTTATTTGAAAATAATTTGTCCACTTTTTAGTGTGGATGGATTATGGAAGTGGCCCGCATTGAATTATCTTTCTGTCTGATTAAGGCTAATCTAGAAGATAGCTGTTGGGGGAACCAAAAATCTAAAATAAAGCTTCACTCCATGTCGTACTTTGGACCTGAGGTTAGAAAATTGTAAATGCATGTAATGTATTAATTAATCTTATCATAACAGATATAATAGGTAATTAAATGGCTGACTGATATTTAAAATCTTTTGATACTCTCTGGGCGGTGTGGAAAATGAAGCGTATTGAAATATATGATTGTAGGAGGAAAAATAACAAATGAAATGGACTGTCATTGGAAGGATGTCAGGCGTCAAATGTGCGCAACTATTTGGCCGGTTGGATATGCTCAAGCGACGGCCGAACAAGCATTTACTTGAATTCCACGAGACTTCGTTTCAGATCCCGGAAGTCGTCGATGGTGTACATGAGATGAGACCCATAAACTGTGCGTTGTACGGACGATGATCCTTCGCTTGTCTCTTCTCCATTTTCACGTGAACTACAAAAAATTAACAGTAGTTCCCAAAAAAAAAAAAACAACAAAGAAAAGTTAAACGATTGATCGGGGTGGGTGTCAATGCGCAAAATGAACCTGTTAACTCCTCCAATTCAGAGTCTCCGATTGCTATCTGACCAACGAGTGATCTCAGAAAAGACGTCAAGTTTACGTTTTTACTTTGATAACCCTTCTCAGAACTTTAGAATCGGAGATATAAGCTGGTGTATTAAGATTTTTAGTCAGAAAGAATGGCAAAAGAGGCGGCCTCGTTGGGGGCTGCTAGACCCCTGTATCGATGGTTACGGTTGAACATTTGACTGCGAAGATAAGATCAAAGCCGGCCATGGGACAGCAGTAGCTACGCCCCCCAACATTTGTGATTATTTGTTTGATTGATATACCAATGTTCACGTCCTTTGCTGATTTCACCGGCAAGAGGGGTTTTTTCTACATCACCGACACGAGGGTTGGCTATTCTTTAACAGATTGATTAATTGAGTAATAGGTTTCCGACGTTTACATGATGCTAACCGATCGTCAATTAAGCCAAACCATTAACTCTGAGATTTCTTATATAAAATATTAATTATAAGTATTAATATGATGTTACTTGGATTACTACAGTACAAGGATTGCTCCTGTCAGATACTAGGGCTTAAAAAACATATAAGAAAGATGTCAAATTTAAAGCAATTACATATGAAATTGCCAAGCTGTAACCAGAATCTACATTAATAGACCTGGAATGGAGTGCAAAGCTGCTCAAGAGTCAAGACATGAAACAAATCTACTAAGAAAACAGCTAAAGTGGCTCAAGGAATCATGAAATGGAATATTCATTCATAGGGTAGCGCTATACCAAGATCCATGCAACAAAACACAGCTGACCGGCCACAACGGTGCCGGCTATATCAGTTGGCAGTTTGTCGGACTGCAGAACCCATTACTCTCTCATCAAGCGACTAAATAAACACAAGCAAATTTCACATTTCACACACAATATAGCTCATTTTAGCACCTTCTCCTGCCCAAAATTACAGGCATAGCTTCAGAATAGCGACAGTGTCTACAACTTTTAATTGCTGACCAAAAAGCAACAACACCTGCGAGAAACAGCGCGAAAGCAAACGACTTTCCGAGGACTTATTTACAACAAAAAATTTAGTGTATTCCAGACACTAACCATGTCTCTTGATAGATAAATTTCTTTCAGGCAGAGATGTATGTACCATAAACAGGAAAATACCTAAGGTGGGCTATCTTTGAAAAAACTGTTTAACAAAACCTTGCAACGAGCTTCCAACCCCAGCACCAACAGCTTCGACCAGTGAAGTAGCCTGCAAATGTTTGGGAGAAGATGAGAAATAATTTTCATGTTGCTAAGCTACAATACAACTTTGGATAACATTTGAGTTGGCTTAACTGCATGTTGCAACACAAACGTTAAGTTTCAAACATCAAATTTAAGCTAAATATGTCAGGTTGATTCTTTCATTTCAATTGCACCATTTGCGTCAAGATAGACTATCTAGAATACAAGCAATGGCACCTCTTGAACAGATTTCTGTAAATCAAATGCATCTTTCACCCTGTGGTTCAAAAACATCCACGTGTCACAGAAACCTGTAGTTCAAGCACCAATCAGAACAATGCAAAGAATCAATATCCCCTAATCTTTTTGTAAATAATATTCACACAATAATTAATGTAAAGCATAGTCATTTGCCTTTCTCTAAAAATTCTAAAAAAATGGAACTGCTCAGGTTTTAAGGGTAACACATAAAGGTACGTCTCCAAAGTAATGTAGAGAAGCTGACCTGGTGAGTGATCAGTTATCATATATACTTCAGCCGTTGAGTAGATGCCTCCTAAAATTGTGCGCTTGACATACCAGTTCATGTCCGACGAGGAGTCGGCAGCTAAATGCCAAATTTCATCAATTAACATTGCCCTTTGCTTAAAACTCACTGAAAGATTTATAGGTTGTGCCTATCGAGTAGAAAAAAATGGTAAGAAACATGTTATATAACAAGTACAGAACATGCTATTTTTAAAATATATAATGCACTTTGAATTGAGAGGAGTCTAAAAGTCTAACCATCAGAGCGATGGATGGACATAAACTCATGCCTCAGTGAGGCCAATGCAGTAGACCATCATTTTTTGCTAGTCATTATGTTTTAGAAAGTCCTTTCCAACATTTATATTGAACAATTATCTTTCCAGTTATAAAAAGTAATTTTAGTTGAATTTAAGAGACCATTAGCATAAGAATTTCTCTATTTTTGTCAATAAGTATGAAAAACTCATAATGATTTGGACAAAATGCTTGCTATTCTTAATGGAATATCCTCCTCATTATTTATCGATTTTTGTTTGTGTGGTTCATTTCCTGCCTCTTAATTATCTAATTTAATGGAGTAAGATTCCATCTGAGGCACTGGTGGCAACAACTCTGCCATTGGAAGAAGACATGTTCCAGTGACAGTTAGAACTTTCAACCACACCCTATCAGACAAGCAATAAGTAATTCCTATACCAGTGAAACATGCATAGAGAGAGAAGATCATGCACACTTACTTGCTGATTAGAACACCAGGTCAAACTGAGAATTTACCTGAATGCTTAACGCCTGAGGCCACTTGGATATGTAAGGAGCTTGCATCTCTAAGCGGATGCACATAAGCTTCACAAGGCGGTCACTAAGTATGAGATCAACGAGTGATTCTTCCCCCTTCTCAACTTTATTAATCAGTTTTTGCAGGCACTCGTCCATGAAAAACTGCAGAATTTTTAACTTGAAGAATTGGTGCCATGAAACAGAAGAAAAGAGGCACAAATGCTAATAAAACATGAAAAAAAACTCACATCGTCAATCTGCCACTACTCAAATAACAAACAAGACTTCAGAAAGTCTATAAGCCAAAAAAAAAAATGAAAAATGAAAAAAGAGCCATCATTATTCACCTTCAGATTTGAACTGTGAGGTCTAATTATAAAAACCCATGTTTATAACATAAAATTAAAAAAATAAAAGAGATAAAAAAACCAACTTGATAATTACCAAACCCGGTTATCTCCACATGCTACAACAGACTGCAGGGAAAGCACAAGACTGTTGCAACAATGATACTAATAATCATAATAAACACTTGAGTTTAAACAACGATGGTCACAGTTGAAACCGCACATTATTATAAGAGTGGAAAAATAGCCCCACCTTTACACATCTATAATGCGGCCGTCCGATATAATTCAAAATTTTAACGCACTTCATTCCGCATAGCAAAGATGTATATATCATAACAAGCTAGAAATTGTCATTTTCATTGACATAGGAATAGAAAGGGCGAGCAGGCGATGCAACAATTCAAGATACACAAACAAAAACACCACAAGGAGGCATTCAACAACTAGACAATAAAAAAGAATACCTCAACGAGTGCGGCCTCTTTTCGAGGAAAAGATCCGACGATCGCAGGAGAGACCCCGGCATCCCTCGCCCCGGCGATGAGAGCGTCCTCGCCCCACCCCAATCTCAACTGCAAAACCCAACCATATCCCCATCAAACAAATAATCTGAAACTCACAAAAACAAAAATAAAAAAAGGAATCAACAATAGCCCAGCTCACAAACCACATGCGGGAGCGCCGCATGCAGAACACGGATCTGCTCCTCCTCGTAGTCCCCGGCGCGAACATTCCGCCCCTCGTGGGTCTCGCTCCCGGCGATGCGGCCGCCGACAGGATAGTGCGGAGGGTGGGAGGGACTTTGGGGAGGGAAGTAAGGGAAGTCAAAGGAAGGGGAAGCAGGGGATGCGGAGGAGAGGGATCGGCGCCGGAGGCCGGCGGAGGAGCGACGGAGGAGAAAGGCGGCGGTGATAGGGTGTCGGACGGCGGAGCGCAACATCTTAACGTCGGCGGCGCCGTCGCCGGGAAAGTTAAGAAGGTTCACAATACGTCGCCGGCTTCCGCCGCCGAATTGGAAGGGTCATGGAAGGGTCCATGCTCCCCACGTTGCAGGCGGAAACGATGACGACGTTTCGAGGGAGTGCTTTCTGGGCCCAGGCCCATCACTGAATTTGAAAAGCCCAGGCCCATTGCTCATTTTTATGTCGATCAAACAATTTGATCAGTGTTGGGTTTGATTAATAATGAATCCTGTTGCGTTTGGCTAAATACGGTGTAACGAAATTTACTGAAACTTCAAAGCATAAACCTGACTAACCAAGCCCTAATATTATTTATTATCTTGGTACCCGCCTTAAATAAAAGTTTGCTATCAATGATAGAGGTCGAGTTAGCATACAGTAGTGTGTATATATATATATATATATATAGGCCTGCTGCAATGCATTGCCCATTTTAGGCAACGCATGTAGCGCTGCCTCTGTGGGTTGCTGGATTTGATCCAGAGGCCCCCCCCCCCTTCCCTCCTACCTCCCGTATAAAAGCCTGCGGCCCCCCACCACTGGATCACGCCGCCTCCATCCGACCCCAGTAGCCACAACCTGCGGCCCTCTACTCGACCCCCACCCCCCCCCCGCCACTGCAAACCCCCCTCCCTTCCGACCCCCTATTGCCATCCCCTTCCCCCTGCCGCCGGCCCCCTCCCCCCAACCAGCCCTCCCCTCCTACCACAGCCCGCCTCCCCCTTGACGTGCTGAACTCGTTGCGTCAAGGGTAAAATTTTTTTGAATGGGCTTTAGTGATAGCATTTATAATCAACTAATTAACTTAAACATGGAATTTACAAAACAATGGAAAAAAATTTGTTGACGACATAATGGTTGCCTTAATTGCTTATACTTATGTTTCTATCGATCTAAAAAAAATATTTTCATGTCAAAAATATTTGTGAATGTAGTTGAAGAGGCCACATTTGCATCTGTCAACCAAGAACAAATCTTGCCGAAGATGAGCATTCAGGTAGGAGTTAAGCCTTTCAAAGTACTGACTAAATTAAATTTTGTTTATTGCGACTATTTTAGTTAAAAATAATCTTAGTTTTTAGAAATTTTGTATTTTTTAAGAATGGATAATCTTCAAGATAACAGATATGAGGAAGAAGAATTAGGCCAACATATTACAATAGTATATCCTAGTGTAGAAGATGAGTTTAAAATGAAGGTTAGAATGAAATTTAATTGTTTAGACGATCCACTCAACTTGTACAAGAGTTACTCAAAAATGGCTGGATTTGGTGTATGTAAATAAAGTACAAATTATCATAAGAGAACAAAAAGTTATGGCCTCAAGTGGTTGTGTGTTCTAAAGGAGGACATATAAAAGAAGATGAGGCACAAAGAGAAATACCCCACAAAGGAAAAAAGAGAAATCATCCTATAATTAGAGAAGATTGTCATGCACACATCAAGGTAATTAAAAATACAGAGGGCACATGGAAGGTCGTGTATTTTGAACGACATAGTCATGCACTCCTGAGACCATCAAAAACTCAATTTCTCAGGTTACATAGGCATATTATAAGTGTGCACCAAAATTTGATTGACATATTTAGAGAGGCTAACATAAAAATTTCTCAATTAATGTCTATGCTAGAAATTGAAGCAGGTGGGGATAAAAATATTGGTTGTGAAGAAAAAGATATTAAAATGCCTAGACAAAAAATAAAGAAGAGAAAGGAAATAGATGTCTAATTATTGTTGAAACATTTCAAAGAAATGAAAGAGATGAATGACTCTTTTTTTTATTCTTATGAAGTAGATGATGAGGGTAGACTGAAGCATTATTTTTGAACGGATGGAATTGCAAGAAAAGATTATCAACTTTTCTTAGATGTGATGATTTTTGATACAACATATGATACAAATAAATATTCACTTACTTTTGCACTATTTACTAGAGTAAACAATCACAGGCAAATAATTACATTTAGTTGTGTTTTTTTGTGTAATGAGAAGACTGAGTCATTTGTGTGGCTGTTTGAAATATTTTTGAAATGCATGGATGGAAGGCATCAAGGAGCAATTGTTACTAATCAAGATCATGCAATAGATAAAGCAATTAAATTGACATTTCCTTCAACATATCATCATATTTACATTTGACATATCCTTAAGAAAGAGAGTGAAAAATTAGGTACAATTGCTCACAGAAGGGAGTTTTACGAGTCATTCCATAGTTTAATTTATGGTGCCGAAAACAAAGAAGAATTTAAATCAAAATAGAGTGAAATAATGAAAGACAATTGTGTAGAAGAAAATGAGTGATTAAAATCCATATATGCAATTCGTCATGCATGGGTGCCTGCGTATACTAAAGGTATATTTTTAGCTGGTATAAGAAGTTGGCAAAGAAGTAAATCTCAAAACTCATTTTACTCAAGGTATGCAAGCCGAAAAAAGAGCCTTATTGAGTTTATTCATAGATTTGAGAAAGCTATTAAAAGACAGAGATTGAACTGAGGCAAAAGAATTTTATGAAAACTCATATAAAAGTCCCAAATTAGTCACTTCATTCAAGATGAAATCTAAGATGACAAAGGTTTATACTCGAAAAATGTTTTATAAGTTTTAAGAAAAATTACAATACAGTTTGGTTTGTTGATCATCTCGTAAGAAATTAGATGAGGAGGATGTTGAACAGTATGATATAACATGTTGTAGAAATAATAAAAAGTTGGTTGCATATGTCACTTACAAGGGAGTTGACAATAGATGCATATATAGTTGTTAACTTTTGAAAAGTGAAGGTATTCCATGTAGGCATTTGTTGTATGTACTAAAATTGAATGAAGGGGATATTTTTCTTGAACTCTATATCATGAAGAGATGGACACTTGAAATAATAAAGGAAGTTGTTTTTGATGGTGATGGAGTGGAACTTCATGGTGATTGCAACAAAACTTTATTATCTAATTGGGGAGAATTGTACTGTATATTTAATTAATGGGCCAAAAACGCATATTCATCATCTGAGAAATTTGACCTCGCCAAGTAAAAACTTTTAAAGATAGAGAAATTGGTAGAAGATGTGGTAGATAATCCACATCATGGAATACAAGTCCAACATGAAATACAAGTACATCATGGAATACAAGTATATCCACCGGTACAATAAAAAACAAAAAGAAGTGGTAAAAGATGGAAAAGTGGTAAAGAATTTGCAATGGACCATGTGGTAAAAGATAGGTTATCCCATGGTTGCAAAAACGGGTAGTTGGGCATGATAAGCACACTTGCCCTACGATTGTAGCACATCGGTAATGTTGCCTATCACAACCCTTATTTTTATCGTTGTTATATATAATTTATATGATTATTTGCCATATTTTGTTTTTAAATATGTAGGTAAAAAAATTTTCCATCTGAAAGTGGAGTTGTGGCGTCTATTCAGGGGCGTCGGTGCAGTGATGGCGAATCTCAAAGTAGTGATGGAGAACGACAATGATAATTTCGAATCTGGAAGGACTGTATAATGTTAGTGATTTGTAACTTATTTCCATGAATTATTATTGACTTTAATCAAACTTGACAAATTTATAACTTGTAAGTTTGTACTTTTATTCATCATGTGGAAGAAAGTTAAATGTGTTAACTATGATAGCTCTCACTTGTTTTAATTCTGATGTGTTGCCGACTTCATCAACATAATTTAAATGTTATTAAAATTTATAAGAGTATGTCATTTTTTATAATTTATAGTTGATCGCAAAATTAATTTTTCAACCGTTTATCGAGTTAGGACGCATTATTTCAAAATATTGACTCGAGTCTGGACTGAGTCAATTTTTTATTGACTTGACCCGAGTTGATACTGAGTCAATTCTTTATGAACTTGACTCGAGTTGATACCAAGTCTATTTTTATTAACTTGACTCGAATCGATATTGAGCCAATTTTTTATTGATTTGATTTGAGTTGATAATAAATGAATTTTTTATTAACTTGACTTGAGTCGATATTGGGTCAAATTTTTATTGACTTGACTCAAGTTTATACATAGTCAATTTTTTATTGATTTGACTCGAGTCGATAGCGAGTCAATTTTTTATTTACTTGACTCGAGTCGAGATCGAGGATAATTTTTTTTTACTCCAGTCTAGCCCAGCCGCTGCCGCAAACGGTGGCGGGGGTGGTGGTGGCATGGGGCGGCGGTTGGGGCCTGGCCGGTGGCAGCAAGGGACGGTAGCGGGGGCGGTGGTGGCATAGGGTGGCAGCTGGGGTGGGGCCGGCGGCGACCGGGGATGGTGGTGGCATGGGGCGGGGCTGGTTGTGGCGGTGGCCGATGGCTGGGGCAGTAGCTAGAGTAGGGGCCGACTACGATAGGGGCCGGTGGTGGGGGTGGTGGCAGGGGCCTGTGCAGGGGGGCCGCAGCTACGAGTGGTGGCAAGGGGCTACGGCTGAGGGGGCGGCGGCTTGGGGTGGTCATTGTCGTCACAAGGGATGCTAGTGGGTGGGCTACAAAAGGGGGCAGCCGGGCACGTTAGAGAGGGGGCGAGGGGGTGGGGGGGTGTTGTTGGCCATTGGATCAGATCCAATGGCCCATAATC
This sequence comes from Piper betle, assembly GCA_033002965.1. Taxonomy (NCBI): domain Eukaryota; kingdom Viridiplantae; phylum Streptophyta; class Magnoliopsida; order Piperales; family Piperaceae; genus Piper; species Piper betle. The sequence continues at coordinate 13,519 of JAURVB010009206.1, forward strand.
CTTGCACTGCAATATGCTGCCAAATCTTGGCGGCGCATTATAGAAATTTCTTACATATATATATAAATAATGGCATGTGCTGCTAGTTTTTAGCGACACATGTAGTATAAGCTATTGTGGGCCACTGGATTTCTATCCAGCGCCCCACATTCCCCCTCCTTGCGAAGGTCCACCTACCCACCACCCCACTTGCCTGCGAGCGACCAACCCCCTCGCACCCTGCCGTCGCCCACGCCACCCTGCCGTCGCCCACGCCACCCTGCCACGACTACCACCACCCTACTGCGGCCCCTCCACTTGGCCCTAGCCGCAGCCCCATGCCACGACCACCACCCCCCCCGGTGCCCCGCCCCCGCACGTCCCCAATTGCCCCCTCCCCCCCCCTGCCACGTCAACCACCACCCCCTTCGCCATGACCGCCCACCCTCCCCGGCCGCCACCACATGCCATGACCACCACCACCACGCTCCGCTGCCGCACAGCATTTTTAAACCTTTAAAAGTGGGGTGCCCTCGTTGGAAAGAACGACAGCCGTTGGATGTCTTCACGGCTGAGCTTTCTCCTTTTTTATTTTTTTATTTCTCCTTATTCTGTCCCTGCAAACAAAGCCCCTCCCTGACCCGCGAGGAAGAGTTCTTCTATCTGAAAGCGGCAAAACACGGTCGCTGCGTCCGCCGCCAACATCGCTATCTTCTCCTCTTCCACCGCCATCACCATATTCTCTTTCGCTACGATCTACCACCACCAAAGCCGTCCTTAACGATAAGCTTTGCAGCACCCACCCGCCGCCTTCTGCCTCCACCGCCCAAGGACTGATGACATATTCTTGTTCTTTGCTCCACACTAACCCCGCTAATTGGCAACAGTTCATGCCCTTATGTAGCTGCTTTTTTGAGTTATTATTCGAAGATTTTATCTCTATTGTCAAGTTTGTTTTTTCCAATTTAATTATTTGTTTCTGCTTTATTACTATAACTTTCTAAGATTTTTCATCGAGAATTATTTTTTCTAATGGCCACGTTTGATTGTATCTCCAACGTAAGAGAAGCATTGCCGGCAATAGTTGTTTTACAACTTAAATTTGGTTAGGTTGATTATTCTCCTTTTCGCATTATTTAATAAACAAAAATAGTGCTTGGTTGTGATTAAGGGATCTTCGTGATTGAAATTAGTTGGGAAGAAAGTGGCGAGCCTTGTAGTAAGCAGATATGTGGAGGAAGAACAAAATTGGCCTCAAGCAGGAGACACCGGGTGAGAATTTTCTTAGTTGGGAAATAATATCAAGAGTAAAATGGGGGAAATATAAAAACAATACCATTCGTTAAATAGTTTTGACATAATGGTTGTCATTCTTTCCAAAGAGGGCACCGCACTCGCGGTGCGATCTCCGGAGAAAATTTCTTTGCATGTGGCCAATCAGACCAAATGCATAAAATCGTAGTCAAGTAAAAGTATAATAAGTGAGAATAACAATAATAACAAAAATAAATACATAAGAGCAACAATGTACGTGTTGGCAAGAAGGTTACTAGAAATTATGTCAATAAAAAAAGAGAAAAAGAAAGTGCTTTCATCCATACGCAACTAGCAAATATAATCACTTTGAAAAAATAAAGTAAAATTATATAATCGTCCAGAGAGCGACAATCCCATTTCCCAAAGGCCCTAACATCGCCGGATAGAGAGATCTTTAATGCGCTGAGAAGGCCTGAAAATAAGGGGGGACATGTCACATAAAAAGAAAAACAGCCCATAAAAATTAAGCAACAGTGAAAGGACGGTGATTATGCATAAAATACCGAAAAAATATTGCAATGACCGGGATCGGCAATGTGGGCCAGCAAGTTCTCGATGGGCCCCTGACCAGTATAAATAGCCTGGAACCAAAAGCCCATAAACGCCAGCATCGCTAGCCTTCCATTCTTTATCTCCTTGGTTCGGAGCACCATCACCGGCTCGGGCGAGCCCCGACCCCAAATTAACGGGTCGAACCACAACCCGCCGGGATATCCCACATCGGGCTTGGGTCTCTTTTTATTAGGAAGCTTGGGCTCGATGTCCACACATCCGGGTCGAACATAGTCGGCCCATCTTCTTCCCTCGGCCCAACCCATTAGAAGGAGCTGGGCCACAAAGAGGGTGGCGGGGTCGGCGAAGTACTCGCCGGTGCCGGCTTCGTACCAGGAGAAGTCGTCGATGAAGCCCAGCCTCTCCATGGCCTCTGGGATGAGGATGCCCGCGACCGCAAGCATTGCCCACCGCCCATGCATCAGCTCGGCCTGGGCGAACCACCGTAGAAGCTCCGGGTCAGATCCTTAAATTTCAAGATTTTAAAGTTAGAAATTGGCCAGGGCATATATAAAGATTAAAATTATTAGACAGTTAAAAATCTGCGATTGGTCTCTCATCATCGTTATTATTTCTCCCATCAATGAAGCGGGACATGGACTGATCAATTCCGCTCTGTCATAAATCATATTAAACATGGGATCTGTATCATGAAGTGATAAGATTTAATAGTGGCGGATACTGTACGCTATTACCTAGACCGAGTGGATCGAAACCAAAATCGCCAGGAAGGCTGCGCTTTAGAGCATCAAAATTGGAGTTGGTGTTCAAAAAAACAAAAAAAGGAGTTGGTGAGTAGCGAGATTTTGGTCAAGCTAAAGTAAGAACTCGAAGTACCGAAGTTTAAATATCAGATCGAAAGAGATTGAGGAAACAGCGATTTTAATACCTGCCGTCAAGCCACTCGGGAGGGGTGCTGCCAGGGAACCAGAGGGGTCTGTCCGGTGGAAGGGGCTCGCACACACTCGAAACTCCTCCCTTCGTGGCCTTTGCATTAGTTGTTATTTTAGCAAGGGGCAGATGGCTTCTAGCGAGTTTCAAAGCCGGCTCATTTTTGGTGCAGGCCACCAGCAGCTGCTCCCTGCGTATCCCACGAATTAAAATAGGAAATGAGCTTCAATATGAGCGAGAGGCTATTCAAGAGGTAAAGAGAGGTTTGAAATGGGAGGTCGACCTTGTTGGCCGGGTGGTAGAAAGAGAGGAAGAAGCCATTGTAAGCGCCATGGTTGCTCTCGTTGTTGAGGTTCCACCGTCTATCCTAGCTAGTGCTAGTGCTTGCATCATTTTTACTTGCGGTTGTGGTCTGGGCAATCCAAAGCATCTTGCAGCCAGTGTCTGTCTGGCACGTCAACCAAGAATAAGCTGGTCTATCTTGTAAAGTATTGGTCCAAATCCAATCATTCAGGTATTCATTTTTTGTAGCTTTTTAAGAAATTTTGTTATATATATAATTATGAAATGGAGCATTGCTTTCGGGGGAAAAATGGAGCATACAGATTTATATAATATAATGCCAAATAAATAAAAAGGCAAATTGTTCTTAATACCTTCAACTTTAAGTGTCGGATTTTAAGGCCGGGTTTTGTCAAAAAATATAGACCATCCCACTAATTTTTCTTAAAAAAGAAAAGTGTCAATCAATCATGTCCCATAGAGGTATAAATTACCTCGCCATGTATATGCCCGTGAAAAACTAAATGCATCAGCTAGATTTATAAAAATTAATAAATTCGGCTAATTCCTATAGTTAGTATATTGATTTGGTCCAAGAGTAAACGGATGAACTTGAACGTTACAAATAGCATTAAAGCTAATTTGGAGTCATGTTCAATAGTGGGCTATACAAGACATACACCTAAGCTCATGAGCAGATGATAGAATTTTATAAGAGATAGGTAGAATATAAGATGTACAAAACACTTAGTCCTACATTAAATATTATGAGAGTAAAATCCAATATATTAATAAATTGTGATTATGTTATTCAACTTTAATTATTTATTTTTTAAAAATAATTATACTTATTAATTAGCTATTGGATTATGGATTAGGTTGTTATTGGTAGTGACTATTCTTTCAAGATATTTTTTAGTCATGTTTGTTCTGTTCATTCCCTTAGATTTTTTTTAAAAAGGGGAAAGAAATAGTTCACACGAAAAGAAAAAGAAAAAATCAATTTTTTTAACCAATTTATTTCGTGTATTTCGTTAGGAAAAAATAAAAACTTAAATAGCAAGATTTTCGCTTTCTCACAATTGTTATAAGAAAATATATTTAATTTTTTATAATTTATTGTAAACTAAATAACAAAAAATGTGAGAAAAGCATGCCCGTCTTTTCCTTTTTCACAAACCAAATGCACTTAGGGCACCCTTGCTATTATAAAAGTATATTTCTCTTTCTTAATATTATATAAAATTATAAACCTACAATCAATAATATGAAAACAATTTAACTTTTTTTACTAAAAAGCTCTTTAGTTTAAGTTAAATTATTATTGGCACAATTTAGTCTTAAGTAAGTTGTCAAGAATATTTTTAGAATATTTTAAGTAAGTTCTAATTATATATATTTTATCACGTGTCACTTAGATGTCAAAAAAACATATTATAAACTAGCCAAAGACATTTGATGTACAATGTGCATTTGAAACCTATTAATAATATACAAAAATAATGCTAAAAATATCACTAATTATTATTTATAAATGAAAACAATAAATATCTATTTAACTCTAACAAAAAACATCTATTTTTTAGAATACAATAATTATATATAAATATTAAAAGAAGTTCAATTTTTATGTTAAAAAATATGTAATAATCTTAATTGAGGTATTAATTAATAAAAAAATTAATTTGAGTAAAAATTTAATTAATAAATACAATTTATTATTTTTAAGATTTTTAATTCAGATAGATTTATGCTCTAAGTTTATTTTAATAATAAATAACAATAAATAAGGAATATAGAAATCCTAAATTAAGTATATATTATCAAGTTAGAAACTTAAGCTCAAGTATAAAAAGATTATAAAACTTGTGGATTTTTTGAGAATTCCTAACATAGTTATAATTATGCTCTAGCAGTTTCCTCATAAATAATAATAATAATAAAAATAAATTTTAATTAGGTAAATATTAATGGATCATTAGAACTACTGTGCAGCAAAAAAATTAAAATGCAACGAGAAAAAAGGAGCCCTTTAATATAAAGAAAGGGTTGAAGAAGCCCATCAGTGTATTATTGTACTTAAATTGACTGATGACCGCCGGCTTCCCTGCCCGCATGGAAGCCAAGGCGCCGGAGAGGTCCAAATTCAAACACACTTGTTCCCTTCTGAGGCAGTACCTCAAGGAGAACGGCGGCCTCGACACTCTCCGCCGTGGGATGGGCTTGGACTTTAACCAGACCGGTAATTGCCGCTTTAACACTCGTCTCTCTTCTTCTTCCTCACCCAGTTATTGCCGGTTGCTTACCAAATTGGTTGCCCGTTTGGAGTCTTTGGACTTTAGAGTAGCAATTTTTACTTCTTTTTCAATTCGATTTCTTTTCTGGTTCGCCTTGCTCTGTCTTTCTTGGGCTGATATTTTCGCACGGGAAGGTGTCTTCTATTGTGTCTTCATTTTCTTTTCTTCTTTTTTTTTTTTTGCCTTTTGGTCGAAGGGTTGTTGGAGGAGAGCGGCGGACGGCCAGAGGCGAAGGATTTGCTCCCGCAGATGGGAAGCGCGAAAGGGGGCTTGCAATTGTACTGCGCGGAGTTTCCGGATTTGAACGCTTCTCCCTTGCCCGAGCTTTCTTCCCCGCGCGACGCCGACGTCCCGAAGGCGGCCGAAACCCTGAAATCGGAGGCGGCGCAGTTGACGATGTTTTTTGCCGGGCGCGTGGTCGTCTTCGACAACTTCCCGGCCGACAAGGTCAAAGAGCTCATGCTACTGGCTAGCGAGACCTGCTCACAAGACACCGGGGCTAGTCCAATCAAGAAGGCGCCGCCGATAGCCCCTGACGCCGGCAGCCTCCCTTCCGAGCAGCACAATCCAGCCCCTCCGTGGAGCAACCACTCGTCGCCGTCGCCGTCTCCGGGTCGCCGCCTGGCCGATGTCTCCGGTAATCCTTCCCATGGATAAAACACCTTTTCCCTTTTCTTCGTGGCACCAAAATTCCGGTTCTTAAAGCTCAAATCGGAATTTTCTCTTGGGTTAAAGTGGATTTGCAGTTCCGACAAAAGCAATTTGTTTTCTCTTTTACTCAGATCTGCCTATTGCAAGGAAGAATTCGCTCAACAGGTTCCTCGAGAAGAGGAAGGACAGGTGAGTGTGAGACAACATACGCCAAATTTTATTGTACAAATCCTTCCACTTTGCAACTCTTACACGCCCCCTACTTAGTTATTTGTTTATGAACCAGCATCCGACTCTACTTTTTATATACAAACATTCTCTAACTTTGGTTGGAAGCGGAAAAAAATGAAGCCATCAATTCTAAGTTTTGATTGTCTTAGGTTCACAACTAGAAGTATAATTAGTATGAACCAGCTTCTAGTTGCTTGAATCTCTAATTTGCTCATTCTTTTAAGACGCTTTCTCAGAGTCTTGTACCGCCCACCCACCACCAACCATATCAATACGGTAAATTATAAAAGCCCATCCTGTGGCAAGATATGCTTTATTCTTCTACATGTGTTTTTTTTCAAAGCATTCCGTTCCTTTCTGGAAAATATTTGAAGGGCATCTTACTTTCAGAAAATCGAGTTTCTTTTCCAAGCAAAGATGAAAGTTATCCATTGAATGCTTGAATATTTTGGAGTAAGCATAGAAAGCAGCTGGTGTGAATGTTTGCCAATATTTTTAAACTGGCATATACTCATACTTGATCTTGGTAAATTCTTTTTTATAGCAAAAAGAATTATAACAACTAGAAGAAGGGATTACGTATTAGATGTTGTTCGGTGTTTAAAATGATGATCCTAAGTGCGGTGTAGGTAGCTTATTCTTCTTATTGCGATTAATGAATCACAAATGGTATTTTACTGGATTATGTTTACTGGTGTGGTGACAGAATTAGCGCGAAGGCACCTTACCCGGCTCCTCCGCCACCGGCTGGCTCTACGAAGCCACCAGAAAGCAGCTCGTGTCTCGGTTTGACTTCTCAGTCAGACTAGATTCTTCCTCATCAGATAAGAAAAAATGCATCATGGACCAGTGTTGCAGAAATCGGCCGATTCCGTGCGGAATCGGCCGATTTAAATCGGATCGGCGTCGCGTCGATCCGATTTTGGGGCCGAATCGGGCGGCCCCGAATCGGCCCCGGAATCGGCCGAGTTCGGCCGATTCCGACCGATTTAAATCGGAATCGGAATCGGCCGATTTAAATCGGAATCGGTTTTTTAAAGAAATTACCAAAATACCCTAGGTATGATTTTTATTAAATTATTTAAGCATGGGTAAAATGGTAATTTGGATTTTAAAAACCTAAAATCAAACCCGCTCCCCTGACACCGCCGCCGCCGTCCGCCCGCCGCCGCCCGGTTTCCGCCTCCGCCGTGCGGCCCCGACTCCGCGCTCGCCGCCGACCGGGCTGCCGACCTCGCCGCCGACCTCGCAACGTCGCCGCCCACCCGTGGCCGGACCGAATCGGGCACGCACGAATCGCCGCCGACTCCGCCGCCGGCTCCGGGCCGCCGACGGTTCGTCCGGCCGGGCTGCCGACATCGACCGGGCTTCCGACATCCTCCGACATCGCCGCCGCGAGACTCGCCGCCGACCGGGCCGCCGGTGGCGGCGGGGGGTAAAAATCGCACGGTGGCATTCTTGTAATTAAAAGTTGACTCGAGTCTAACTCGAGTCAAAAATAATAATTAATTCGAAATAATTTAAAAAAATCTTAAAAAATATTTAAAAATATCAAAAACTATAATACACAGAATAATATCAAAATAACATCAATACTTAATTTTAATATATTTATATTATAAATTGTCAAATTATTATATATAACTGATTAAATTAATTTGGACCGATTCAACTGAACCGATTCCTGGCCGATTCAGACCGATTCCGATTCCGATTCCGATTCACTGGAAAACCGATTCTGATTCCGATTCCGATTTATGCAACCATGTCATGGACAGCCTTGGAGCTCACCGACTCCAGTCGTTTGAGCCCTGAGCCGCTGCTGATCAGCTCGAAATTGGAATCTTGACAATTCGTCTGAGATGCCGTGGCTTTTAATGTATTGATGATATTGATATTTTTATTTATATACGCCAACTAGCACGTGCATATCATGTCTATTTTATATATACTGCTACTTTGTTTTCAGAAACAAAAGATATATATTATTATCTGATTCAGTGGTGGGTGGGACTCCAGCCCACCTAGGGTTGTTAATTGAGCGAGCCAGCTCGTGAGTATTTAGCGTTTGGCTCGGCTTGACTCGACTCGAAACTCGACATTTAAATGTTCGACTCGAATTCGATTCGAACTCGAATCTTATGAGCTGAGCTTGAGCAAGGTCGTGTTCGACTCGACTCGACTCGGTTGTAACTCAAACTCGACTCGTAATTTGACTCAAACTCAACTCGATAAAATAATATAATAATATATCTTTTATATTATATTATATATATATATATATGAAATATAATAACAAAGAAGCAAGATAGTTGAGATAGTAAGTATTCACCTTAATGACTTTAAGGTTGTGAGTTCAAACCACATTGACTTTATTTTTTTGACTTTAGATCGAACTGGTTTCGAGCATTCTCTCTTGAATTTGACTGGCATGTTTGGTTGTGCTTGGTCAAAGCGGCCATCGTTAGTGCCTAGCGTAAAGTAGGACGGGAAAAATAGCATAAAGTGAAACTGTGGGGGAAAGAACAAAAGCGGGCATATGTCATGGTCAATTTCATTGTTTTTTTTAAACTTGTTCAATTTTATTTTTATGCGCGGTTATCTTGTCTTTTGGCGTGGGAGGATTAATAGCCTATTATGAACAACCCAATTGTCCGCACAGGAGAAGTGGCCGGTGAGAATTGTGGATGGGCTAATTAGTGGGTCCCACTGGGTGTGGCCCAGTGACGCAAACCCAAGATACAGGGTCGGTAGAATCAGAGAGCTTGCGTCGGGATATATCCAGTAAATCGGATCTAAATCTGATCGTTATGCGAGTACAAATCTTTACAATGCTCTTAAATATTATGCCACCTGTCGCCACCAACGATATTTCAATATTATTTCCCGAAATGACGTGAAAATTTCTAAAACAGGGGTTATTATCTCGAAATTATCAAAATGGGGTATTTTTCTGGATTCGTTCGGCTTATATCTGAGTCAAAATAGTATTGTGTTGAATTTAGGTGCAGATTTATCTAATATATAATATATTAAAAAGTATTCGAATCGAAAATAAATTTAGGGTGATCTATTCTATATACAATCCAAATTGATGATACTAAGTATCCATAGTTCCATCTTGCATGCCAGGTTTTTTAATCTGATTTTTCCTACTTGGACAAGATAACAAATACTGCTTTTTATGGTATATTTTCGTGTTTTGCAAGGAAATGATTGTTCAACTATCTTGCTTTTATCTTTAGATATATTTAATCATATTTATTTTTTTCAAAGCAACTACATGATTAGCATAGTTTTATGAAAAATAGTTTATATACATGGAATATAGGGATCTAATAAATTGCCCCAGGGTAGGAAAATTTTTTAGCCCCAAATCAACGCAGGTTATCTAATTATAAAGATAACCTATATTAAATCACACTTTAAAAAATTTTAAAAAAACTATATTGCTATTGGTGGTCGATACATGCGCCGGCCGATAGCCAATCTACGGCCCGTCGATGGTTAGGCCTAGCCATCCTCTAGCCAAATCTGGCTGGCCACGGTCAAGTCTGACCTACAACAGCCCAAATTCGACTATCAGCGATTGTGAGACTTTTTTTCTTTTTGAAAATGCAATCAATCTAGGTTATATTTATAAGTAAGCGTTATAAATAATTTGAAGTTCGTGCTCATACAAATTGCACGGCCAGATCTAGCTTGTCGGGGCTAGATTGGGTTGTGCGTGATCAAGTTCGGTCTACCATGGCCCCTGACAACTGTGAGACTTCTTTTTTTTTGTGAGAATGCAATCAATCTAGCACGTCCTTTTAATTGGATGCAAATTGATTTGAGCCAAACCAGGCCAGCTTCGAAAAGATCTAACAAGGCTAGCCGGACTGCTAAATCGGCTAAGGGCGGCTGGCCGCAGCCAAATTATTTTCCAAAGTCAAATTATTAGTGTTTCACGTAAAGTGAGGTTAAATTTATATATTATCGTAAATATTGGCGCTCGGCTACAATTCTATATTATCGTGTAACAAAAAATCTTTATCATCCACGAATTTGATCAGATAGGAACAAGAATAGTAATTGGTACTGGTCTTTTCTATACATTAATAAAGAGTTGTTCGATGTGCAAGTATAGCCAGATCAGCTGAACAACAAGCAAGTACACGATTATTTGATCATTTGAAATAAATAATAATGAACATATAATTTTGAGAGCTAAAAAACTGCTTTATTCTCATAATTAATTAATTGTAAAAAATAATATATATCTGTATGAATTTATAACTAAATTTGGGAAACTCCATGCCGTGTAGCATAGTACGGTGCTATATATTATAGTACGCCTTATAAAATCTTTTGCTTCAATGATCAATTCCTTGAGAAGAACAGAGGTGTAGATCAGAAATTCCAAAGTGGTCCGGATGGCTGATAAAACGCGCCACCCTCATCGTCATCAATATCCGCCTCCTCGTCCCCCGCTTTCTGATGATTCCCGGCGTAATAAATGCCGCCATCAACCTCTGAATACCCTCCAAACACCGTCCCCAACAAACCCAAGTGATCAGAGTCCTCAGCGTCTATGAACGAGTCTGCCAAAGTCACCGGCGGCCAGTTGCTGCTGCTCTGCTCGGCATCATTATCAGTACCCCCCGCCGCTCCTTCCCGGTTCCTCACCCCTGCATTGCCAATGGCATCGCCTGCGCGTGATGATCGTCCCCATCCGTGGCATGGGCGAATCGCGACGCGGCCACCTGAATCTGCGCCGGCGTGAGGCACCGAGCCGAGGGGATGGCCGGCGGGTCATCAGGAAAGTTGAACCTCGCGCCGGGCCCCCCAGGCAGAACACGGCGGCGTCGTACGCCCTCGCCGCCTTATCCTGCGTATCGTACGACCCAAGCCAGATCCTCTCCCTGCTATTGGGCAGCCGCACCTCCGCCACCCATTTCCCCACTTCCTCATTCTCACCCCCCTAAACCTCCCAACTCCAGTACCACCAGAGCTACTCTCCACCGCCGCCGCCGTTGCCGAAGCCGCATTCTCCGACATTGATCCACCCCCCGCCCCTGGTGGCTGGTCCATTTTGCGGACTTTCACCGTGCAAATTAGTGTGATCAAATTACCGACAAACAAATCTCGTACTTTGTGTTGGGTGCGTGTGCAGGAGTGTGGTAATAGTGGATATATAGTAGGGGCGAGGAGGACGTCAGCGACGCGCAGATAAGATTAGTGTGGCAGCCATGTAGTCAAAGTATGAGCATACGCGGCGAGAAAGACAGATGACATCGATATAAAGAACGTTAAAAGCACCTGGGACGCTTGCAGTTGGTCGTACTAGTACGCGTTGAAATGACCTGACCCAGACGCGGAGAGACGTGAGTTTGACTGGATCATTTTTTATTTAGTTGTTCACGTGTAGAGTTGGTGTGGGGAGGAGTAGCCAGTCGCAGGGTTGCTTTTTCGGCCTTTAATTAATTTATAAATATACTCTGTCGTATCCTCATGCGCGTGCGCGCACATTGTGTGTGCCGGGGCGAGTGACAGGATTCTAAAGAAGCTTCGTCGCTTCCTGCGTTATTCCTTCTAGATGTTCGCTGGGGAATGTATACACATAGAATATAGAATGTACACCGAGTAGCGACTGTTTTTGCAGCGTTTCTTGTTATTTTCACATGATTCTGTTGTCGGAACCCGCGGTCAGTCAGCGTCTTTGAGCCGGAATTGGCTGGTTAAAACTAGTTTATAAGGAATCCGAATCTATCCTCGTCACTCGGATGACCCCATCTGATGCGTAAGAATCCTCCTCTATGACTCAGAAGAGACGTTGAATTGAAACGGTTTTTTAACTGCACTCTCCACTCTCCCAGTGTGTTTGTTCTCTCCTTCTTCGGATAACGTCCGGTATTCCTTTCATTATTTTATTGGGAAGCAAGATTTAGAGATGCCTGCTGCAGACACCTATATAGGTGCCATTAGGCTTGACCATTAATGATCCTCATCCATCAACGGTCAATTATGATGGTCTAAAATTTTTTAGTGGGCGTTGTTGGTAGATGAAGAAGTTTAGAATAAGGGAAGTAAGCAAGTTAACTTTATTCCAACTAGCCAATCCATTTTTTGTGTGTGTTTTTGTTAAAAAACTTTATCGTGGATTAATTTTCAACATAGTATATTAGAAGAACTTCTTACTCGTATGTTAGAATAAAATATTTTTAAAATATATAATTCGATGTATTACTTATGAATATGGGTTCGTGGTCTCCACTCAAATGAATAACTATTTTAGATAACTTATGATTAGGGTTACTAATTGAGCTGAGTCAGTTTGTGAATATTTAGCGTTTAACTCGGCTTGACTCGACTCGAAACTCGATATTTAAATGCGCGACTCGAACTCGAATCTTACGAGCCGAGCTTGAGCAAGGTCATGTTCGACTTAACCTCTCGACTCAACTCAGTTATAACTTGAACTCGACTCGATAAAATAATATAATAATATAATTTTTATATTATATCTTATATATATATACACAATATAATAATATAGAAGTGAGATAGTTGAGATAGTAAGTATTCAAGTTGATGACTTGAAGGTTGTGGGTTCAATCCACATTGATAGTATTTTTTCAAATCGATCTCAAGCCGAGTTTCGAACTATTCGAGCCAAGTTCGAACACAAGTTGAGCTCGCTCGGCTCGCTGGCTCGATTAGCACCCTACTTATGACCCTACATTTATATTAGGCACAACTTTTCCTTTTTGGAGATGTGACTATATGCAATACTAATTAAAATTATATATTTATTAGCGAAAGGTTTAATGTTTTTGCTATAAATTATTATTTATGGATTTTTATATTTTCTAAATTTATGCTAAGCCATAAGGTTAGTGTCGTAGCCTAGGAAAGGAACTGCTGGGAAGCATTTTTGTTGGGTATAAGTTGGGAATTTTTATCTAAGTCACTCTCATTTGGGATAAAGTTTGTTTTTCTCTCAAATTTATCATTTCATTTCAATACTTAAATGTGTAAATATCCTTTTCAAAAGAAAAAGAAGATCCAAAAGAAGAAGAAGAATTTTTTTCATAATTTTGGTGCTCATTTATTGTATATATGAAATTATCGAATATGTTGTACAATCACAATTCAACATGAAAAGAGAGTCAAAATAAAATAAAATCAATTGAATCGAATAAATCTTTGATTTGTGATTTATGAAAGAACGGCTCATGATAGTTATTTTGAATATTGTGGAGGTTTGAAGAGATAACACATATTGGTCAAACTTGGAAGAATGAAGTCTTCATTGGGAAAAGTTGGAAATATGGGTGAATTGTTGCTCAATACCTCTTAGATGATGATATTCTCTTTTGTAGGGGGCTTGACGGGATTTTCTGCGGTGTTTGGCTCAAACTGAGAGTTTGCCGGCTATGAAAGAGATCTATGATGGGTCATATGGTGAACACCAAAGAGGCTGACATTTGCATTAACTTCTTTTGCAAATTGGCTATTATTGGCCTTCTATGCTTAAGAATTGTATTGTTTGCTTTGTCATGTAAAACTTGTCAGTTTCATGCTCCATTGAAATATTTGTCACCAAAGCCACGACATCATGTTGCTGCTTATTGGCCCTTTCAAATGTGGAGGTTCGATTTTATCAATCCCATTGGCCTATCTTTATCCAAAGACCAAAAATTCATTCTCACTGCTGTAGAATATCTTACAAAATGGGCAGAGGCTGTTGTCATTCATCGACAAACAGAGTGATTGTGTGGCTCAATTTATTAAAGAACACATCCTTTGTCATTTTGGTGTGCCCCAAAAAATCATCACTCATAATGATACTCCATTTTTTGGATGGCAAACAATGGAGCTAATTGAAAAATATAAAATTCAAAAGGTAGAATCGTCAGTAACCTTTAGAGTAATGGGTAAGTTAAATCTTTCAATAACACTTTGAAGCAAATGTTGACAAAAACTGTTGTAGAAAATCAACGAGATTGGCAAGAGAGCCTCTTTGAGGAACTATGGTCCTATCGGACATCTGTGAGGCTTAGCACTAGTGTTACCCCCTTATGTTTGTTTATGGTGTTGAAGTTGTATTGCCAGTTAAAATTGAGCTTCCTAGTACACGTCTTGGAGCTGATACTCAATAATGCAATCAAACAAATCGAGTGCAACGTTGGAGCGTCTTGATGAGTACCAACATAATACAAGTAAACGACTCCAACATTAATGCAAAAGATGGTGCGCTATTACAATAAGTGTGAATCTCTTCAATCATTTGTGCCAGTAACATTGGTTCTTTGTAATACGCGTGAAGTACGGGCTGATCTCCCTCAACCTTAATTTGCCCCGTCATGGGAAGGTCTTTTTGTCATCCATGAAAATATTGGGAATGATTGTTATAATCTTAAAACGGTCAATGATGATGATGATTTTCGAGTTAATGCCAAGTTTTTAAAGCTCTGGCATGATCCAGATGCAGGGGTTCATCCCCTTGCATGATGTCTTTACTTGCTTTGTTGTACATAGCAAAAGAAGCACAAGTTTGCATTATTTTCAAGTGATCTTTCAATTAAATCAGGGTTTCTACCAAATATTGGCTGTTATTCTCGACTATACATTCCTAACTTGTTTTCCCATTGACCTTGATCATTAAATACTTATCTTTTTAGTTATCTTTCAATAACATGATCGAACTATTTGTCATTACTTTTCCATTTTACACGCTTGACTCACAATCAGTCGTGTATAAGAAGTGAGGCCTGATGTATGATCACGGTTCAACATAAAAAGGTGTCAAGACAAAATGCAATCAATTAAATCAAATAAATCTTTGATTTGTGATTTATAAAGGGACAACCCATGATAATTATTTTAAAAGTTGTGGAGCTTTGGAGAGATCACCTATATTGGTCAAACATGGAGGAATTTAGTCTTGAATGGGAAAAGTTGGAAATGTAGGTGGACGTTGGAGCAAGTTGGATAAGTTTAATTATTTACAGATTTGCTATTGACAAAATAAAATCTCAAATGTAACTAAAAATTTCAAATATAACCTCAAAAGTTGGATTTGCATGTAGAGATGCTAAATATAAAAGAATATTCTTCAGACATTCTTAGTAATTAGCTACACCCCATGTTCTTTATAAATAAAGCATTTTATTCTCATTTTTCACTCACAGACTGGAGGCTCTCCAAGATGTTAGACCAAAATTTGGTAGATTTTAAGAGGAAACTCAAATAATATTTGTTCACCGAATCATCCCTCTCCTGTCGATTACTTCTACTACGGTGGCTGTCATGACGACAACTCTCACTACGTCGACTTACTTAAATTGGTACAATGGTCCCTTTCAGTGGCATGGTAGTCCTTGGTTGATTAGATGATGTGTCACTGTGACCATGATTGAGACTATCATGTCTGGGCAATGGATGAGATGGGGGTCTTGATCTGTGCCATACGAATCTATTTTACCATCCTGCTAGTAATCCCTACTCTAATTTGATTACCTTGTCACACCACTAATTGGTAAAAAAATCTACAAACCCAAAACATTAAGACAAAAAAATACATGCCGGCATAGCTCGAAGCAGCTTTGGCACACATGTAACATGCATTGCATCTACCATCTTAATCAACTAAGAGTTAGCTCTAATACCACGATTGTAACACCCTGTTTCAATTGCCCGTGAACCAACCCCAGAAATGTTATTGGGGATCGAACCGTTAGCTAATCTATTTAATTTACTTAAGCCGACCCGGATCTACCATCAACATTTCAAAATAGCTATATAACATGTAAAACATGGATGAGATGTTTGGGTTCTAACATTGTTTTACATGCATATTGTGATAAGCAATCAAGTATAAAACAATTCAAACAAGCGAAAAGTTTAAAGAAAAATATCTAATTTTAAAACAAAAACAAACAGAGTCTTCCCCTAAAAGTGCAATAGAGACCACCCTGTCAACAACTAGTATATATTTATATCAATAAAAATCTAAAACACAATCAAAATACAACATTTTCTTCACATTCCAGCTACCATTACTTTCTTCATCATCTAAGTCGAGTCTAAACTCCATTGCTCACCATGTTTATTTTCATTCTCAATTTTATTCACATGCAAAATATTTATATCACTTCTAAGAATGACATTAAATTCCATCATTCAAATAGCTCAACACTCGTCATCATCATTAATTACATTCAACAGCTACATGTTGTGCGCAATTTCAATACTACTCCGTAGCCCCAACAGTGCTTATTCCCCGCAGTTCTCACTTACATAGACAATAAAAAGCCATAAGTAACGAGCATTACCAATTTAGAAATAACTAATAGCAAGTTGACATAAGAAAGTTGACCCTCGTGTTGAATGAAAACATCATTGCTCTTCCTCATAGAAACTATCATAAGGGCAATAACTATGAGTCATCGACCTCATGCGATAGTGTCCACTCTCTATTTCATCCCATTCATTGACCACTTTAAACTATCCCTTACACGAGAAAATCATTCTTTTTTCTTTCAGCCATCTCCATCCTCCATATCACTCCTGGCCCTGAGTACAAAGGCCGAGTACTCTAAGGCATGTGCTTTCGGTACCCTTTAAAACCACAAGTCTAAACATGAACTAAATAACAATACCCGTAAACCTCCACTCTTCTCCAGGTTTGAGGAACTCAAAGGTGGAGTTATTAGGATCCCTTGGGATTAAAGCAGACACTCACCAATTCCAGAGCATGCTTTGACGAACACACGCCCTATCTCAAGACTCAGTCGTTGGTTTTCTCTCGTCTCACGTCTCACTAAAAACTCAAACAATTATAGATTCATAGGCCTGGGTAGGGATTTATATAATAAGTTCGAAGGCATCGTGATATGGATCTAAGTTTTCGAAAACAAACTCGAGGGTTATTAATCTGGAAATCTTATATGACTAGATGGCCCGTGTGGAGTGAGATCAATAAATCTACCACTCGACACGTCTGCTTACTTGTTAAAACAAAGCACGGCAGAGTATAGAAGTCAAACCATAAGCGAGTTCTAAACGGACCTGGTAGAAGCCTCAATCGTGTCAACGTGCCTAGGCGGCGAGTTCCTACTCCATACCTACAGCTTATGATGCATTCACACATCTTATGGCATACATACACATCAATACACACTCACATCAATCATACATCAATCCATATAAGATTTCCTAGATTTCGATACTTACTTCATTTACCTAATTAGTTCCTTACATTCGTTTTAATATACTTCAACTAAGCAATTCATATTTTTATTACAATAAATAGGGGTGGGCGTGGACGTCCGAATTTGTCCGTCTGTCCGATGTCCGAAGTATGTCCGACCGAATTTGACCGACCGAATTTGACCGAATTAAAACAAACCAAACATGGACATTTTTTTGTCCGACCGAACGACCGACCGAGTGTCCGATATTTAATAACAAACTTGTATGATCCATCTTCGAAAAAAATATATCACATTATAAACATAATGTAAAACCAGTGATCTGAGTCAGGGTTTTATGCTTATGAACCGATCGGTTCAATTGTCGGTTCAAGTCGAGTATGTTTTAGAATATGTGTACTGAGTCGACGCTGGTCGGGTGTACGAGCCATGAGGGTCATACGTACCCAAGTATATGATGATAACATCATGAATACAACAGAAAAGAATGAGTTATCAGAATATATGAGAGTATGCCAATTATTTTTTATTTTATATATAGTTGATCGTGGAATTAGTTTAGGCCATTTACCGCATTAGGACGCGTTACAGGGAATTTGGGTGGGTTATTAGTTATAGAATGTCATTATGATGTTGTAGTGTTTATTTTATTTTATGGAATTTTTTCTGATTTTATGGATTTTTTAGGATTTATTCCGAGTTAGTTATTATTATTGACTCGAGACATTAGCGAGTCAAGTCTTATTTACGATATTGCCATCAATCAAACCTCCGACCCATTCTCTTCCCCGTCCAAACCGCGCCGCCCCCTTGCGTGGTCGCTGCCGCCGCCGCCGCCGCGTCGCCCGGCCGCCGATCGTCGCCGCCAGGCCCCGCCGCGGCGTTGCCGCCGTCGCCCCGAGCGCCCCCGCCGTCGCCCGGCCTCCACGACGCCGGAATCTTTGCTTGTCGTCGATTCCGCCGCCACCGCCGCCGCGTCGCCCGGCCGCCGATCGTCGCCGCCAGGCCCCGCCGCGGCGTTGCCGTGATGCCCCGAGCGCCCCCGCCGTCGCCCGGCCTCCACGACGCCGGAATCGCCGCTCGTCGTCGATTCCGCCGCCGATACCCTCTGTTCGCGTCGTCGATTCCGCCGCCGGCGACCGTCGCCACGGCCGTCTTTGACATTGCCAACCCTCCTACGGCGGCAGGCGGCGGCGGAGGAGGCAGCGGCTGCGGAGGTGGCGGCGGCGGAGAGGGTTTGGTCTGTCCGCGGACATTGCTTGGGCCCGACGGACAATTCGATGTCCGAAGTCGGTCGGACAAATTTTGTCCGACGAAATTTCGGACAGACGCGGACAATAATTCGTCTGATGTCTGTCCGACCGATGCCCACCCCTAACAATAAAATAACTAACACATTAATTCATCAATCCTAACATGTTGTGCTAATAATTATCACCTTTAAGAAATTAAATCAAGGTTAATTATACCTTGTGTTGTCAACAATCAGCGATGGCTTCATTGCGGGGCTCGAGACTTGAATTCGGCACACAATGGTGTCCAAAGTTTGTTCTGATTTGACTAGATGAATTCGGCGAAAGAGGTGGTGATGAGTCGGTCAGGGTCAGTGGGTTGTTCGATTAGCCCTCGACCGGCCTCAGTAGCGGCGCTGGGTGTAGGGGAAATGATCAGGGGTCGAAGGGGGAGGCGTTGACTGTACGACGGTTGCGGAGCGGCGCGGACGACGACAATTCAATGTCAAGACGGGAGACACAATCTAGTGGCATCGAAGTGTCGTGGAGACTAGACAGTGGTGGGAGATGCTTGGGCTGGCACGGAGACAACATTGTGTGGCTTGGCGGCATTGATCGGCGATGAATGGTCATTGACAATGAGGGTGGGGGCGATGAAGGGCGGCGATTGGGGTTTGGAGGAGAAAACTTGTGAAGGAGACCTTAGGAGCAATCTCATAAATAAAACTTAACTTGACTCCAATTGGTGTCAAAACAATAACTAACTTGTAATAAATCCTAAAAAAATCTTAAAAAATAGGAAAAAATTCAATAAAATATAATGCACATCATAACATCACAATTACATGTTCTATAACTAATAACCCACCCAAACTACTCTATAACATGTTTTAATTCGTTATTTGACCTAAACATAATTCTACGATTAAATAAAAAAAATGCATACTATCATATACTTTAATAACTAACTCATTTCTCACAATCTTTTCTGACGTTATCATCATATATTTAAGTACACTTGACCCCCATCGCTCATAACTCATGGCTGGCCTCAACTCTGCACGTGATTCATGAAATTGACTCAACTCGAAATGACGATTGAACAGACTGGTTCACTAATATTAAGATCAATGTATTTTTTTTACTAGTTTAGCCAAGAGGCTAACCTAGTCTAGTTGTGTCCATGCCCTTGCCCGGCTTGGTCCAACCTCTTTGCTAACCTAGTCTGGTTGAGTTTATGTGCTCACTCATCTCAGTCCAGCCCACTTTGCTAGACTAGTCTGGTCCTATTTTGGTTGAGTCCATGTACTCACCCGGCCTAATTCATCCCCCTTGCTAGCCTAGTCTGGTTGAGTTCATGTGCTCGCCAGACTTAGTCCAACCCCCTTGCTAGCCTAATCTAGTTGAGTTCATGTGCTTGCTCGACTTGGTTCAATCCCCTTGCTAGCATAGTCTAGTTGAGTCCATGCACATGCCCAACTCGATTCAGCCCACTTGTTAATCTAGTTAAGTCCATGTGCTCGCCTAACTCGGTTTAGCTGGCTTGTTTATTTGGCCTAGCCGCGTTGTAGACTTGCTTTACCTTGTTGAGTTGAATCGTTAATTCAAGGCTACCTCATATTGCAATAGAGTGAGGGAAGTATTTATTGTAATTGAGAGTTTTTTGTAAATTTTTATACCTCAAACCAATTATTAATGAAAAGTTGAACTTGCATTATTTTTTGTGTGCAAATTTTGTACTTAGTAGTTAATTTAATTACGATATTTTAGTGATAAGTGAGCCTTGGTGTAACTATGAACTCTGTCATTTACATCACATAAGCCCTCAATAAGCAAGGCGGCAACCCTCATTTTCATTTTCCGAATTTATGCAAAAGGCCAAACCTGTGCCACAATTTTGTGCAAACACATGCCTAATCTCTTGCGAACATAAAGGTCATAATTGGAATATAATGCGTGCTAGTTAGGAGTAAGCATTCAGGTGGTTGGATTCAACTAAACTGATTATTGAATTACATCTAGTGGTTGGATTTTGTAATTGCAATTGAATTGAATTACTCTCAAAATTGAACCAAACCAAAATAAAATATTTTGTTTCGGTCGATTTGATAACCAAATTACATCATAAATTATAAAAAAATAAATTTATTTAATTATTTAATGAACATTATATCATTATTTTAGTGAATATACTCATTTAATAAGTATTTCACAAATATGTATATTATATTAAGCAAATAATGTTTTACGATAATCATCATCAAATATATATTTTAGAATATTTTGTAAAAGTTCGTTTATTCCAATTAATTCAATTTGGTTTGGTTCCAAATTGAAATGTCAATAGGCCTATAACCATACCAAAACCCGATACAAATTAATTCGACACTTGATTTCAGTTCAATTTTCGATTTTTATTGAATTATACTCACACCTATGTGCTTGACAATGACTTGAATTGAGAATTTAAACATTGACTAAAGGGAGAATTCGTTCAGGTAATTAATTAATTAGCAAGGAATGTAGGCACTAGGAAACAGGGAAAAGCCTGTCCGGTACATAGAGACTTAGTACGCCTAATATGACTCGTGCTTGTTTGGGTGCCAAACATGTGATGCATGGGGTGAAAAGAATAACAAAGTTGAAAGTTGAAACTCATGGCCAATGGGAGAATAAGTGATAGGATGATTCGCGCGTATAATATATATATTTAAGGTTATATTGCGCGGGCCTGTTTCAAGAGATCTACTTAGAGCACGAATGAATTATACCAAACCGAAAGGGCGCCAAAATTTATAAACATAAATAAGATCAGGTTGAATTCATAAAACAAATGTCTAAGAGTTGACAACCGTCACAAAGAAATCTTTGTGATTATAAAACATTTAAATGCTAATAATTATAACATAAAAGTCAAATACAAGTAACAGACAGGTATCTAATGTGGGATGTGAAGTTGCGTCCTATCTGCTTGGATACTTTCCTGTTAAATATAGAAAAATAATAAATGAGATTCTATCACACAGGAAGTTATACACACAATTTCCCTAAGAAATTAAGAAAAAGTGTTTGATCATCATCAATGCTACCCATTGTCATATATATTGGCATTGTTATTTTTAGACGAATAATCAAAGGATGACTCCTTATCTTCACTGATATTCCACTCTTAACGCTCCAAGCTTATTTCCCCTAGGTAAACCCAAACATCAAAATCAATACAATCACCAACTTATTAACTGCAATAAAAATATCACAACACCATAACTTCAGCATCTAAACCAAACATTCAATTATGAACTTCAACTATCCTCCATATTGCTGAGTCCAATCAAGGTATTTCTTTTTAAATCATAAACCCAAACTCTTTTTTGTATTGTCCATACTCAATCTGCTAGTACTAAAGATGAATATGCCCCATCACAAAAGATTCATATCTTCTACTCAATGCTATGAATGTATGCCAAAAACTCGTCAAATGGAATATGTTTCAGCAGGGCAAGAGACGACCATACTCCAAATATTTCAAATGAGAAATAAATGAATTCAAGTTCACAAAAAATGCTGCTGTAAGGTCAAAAAAACATACGCATCGTTGTGGAGTTCAGTAATCGATATATATCAGTAGAAGTTAAATCCACATGCACTCATCCACATCAATAAAAAAATTTGATTTGTAGAATTAAATTCTATATCACATGAGCAATGGCCGTTAGGAAAAAATGTGGGGTTCGAGAAATTGACCTCAATTTCAAATAAACACACCCAATAATTCTGTGTTTATCGTCCCAAATTCTGCATTGCAGTCGTTCAGATCACCATATATAATAGGAAATAAAATTAACATACGAGTGGAACAAGCAAATGTGAATTCTAGGGGATAGAAGAAAAGTATGACATATTTCTTCCCGATATAATCAGAGAGCTTGACCTGGCAATATTTTCATTACATCATCACCAACTGGAAGAAATCAGAAACACTGCAAATGTGTATAAAATAAAATAAAAACACCTAACGATGTCAAACTTAACATGAAATTAATACCCATGATAAATCCTGTTTTCAGTAACTTCACCATGAGTTTTAATAATTTTTTTATGATCATTTTAATGCTGCAATGAGAAATTTAGGATATTTAGATATAAACCATTTTGATTAAGAAAGAAGCTTAACTAGAGCACTAAGCTCTGATTTTCCCCTCAAATCAGTACTCTAATCCGTTATTAATTGTTTATCACCAAAATCATAATGAAGTTCACACATCCATAATTAAAGTATTCCTAGCTTAGTCTTAAATCTCTATAAGCTTCACTATAACATTTCCCATCTAGTATACACACCCACAATGAACACCCATCATTCTCATGCTATTATACACAATCACCATGGGCACCCATCGCCTCGAATTGAAATAGCAACCATGCAGACCTTATTTTTACAATTCACATGCCTATACAATCACATATCAAAATAATGCATAGAATTAAAGTTTGTTTAACAAGCACAGCTATCTCTTATTTCTTCCCATCCTACAATTTACTATCCATACCTTCTTATGTACCATCAACGCTAACCGGTAGCATCAGTATCGTACATATACATTAATTAGCACTTCATAATCACAGCTTATAACTAGGGTTACTAATTGAGCGAGCCAGCTCGTGAACATTTAGCGTTCGGCTCGGCTTGACTCGACTCGAAACTCGACATTTAAATGCTCGACTCGAACTCGACTCGAACTCGACTCGAACTCGACCTCGAACTCGAATCTTACGAGCCGAGCTTGAGCAAGGTCGTGTTCGACTCGACTCGACTCGGTTATAACCTCGAACTCGACTCGTAGCTCGATTCGAACTCGACTCGATAAAATAATATAATAATATAGTCTTTATATTATAATTATATTATATTATATTATATTATATTATATTATATTATATTATATTATATTATATTATATTATATTATATTATATTATATTATATTATATTATATTATATTATATTATATTATATTATATTATATTATATTATATTATATTATATATATATATATATATATATATATGCAATATAATAACAAAGATGTAAGATAGTTGAAATGGTAAGTATTCACCTTAATGACTTCAAGGTTGTGGGTTCAAACCACATTAGCCTTATTTTTTTTTTAAGTGAAGTGTTTTTGACTTTTAATCGAGTTGGTTTCGAGCTCACGAACGAGCTGGCGAACGAGCTCATAAAAATTAAACAGTTTAAGTATGCTCGAACACATAAAAGATATTCAAGTCGAACTCGAGCATGTATGTCCAAAACTCGTTCAATCTCGAGTCGAGTTCGAACGAGTTTCGAACTATTCGAGCCGAGCTCGAACACATATCGAGCTCGGTTCGCTCGCTCAATTAGCACCCCTACTTATAACCCACCATGGTCTAACAAAACTCCTCACCAAAGCCTGCCCCCAAGTATTGATTCTTCTTCCACCACTAATTTAAAAACCATATAATCAAATCCGTTGCCAACTTATAACTACAGCTTGGAAAAAATAATAACAATCACAGCTTGTAACCAACCATGATTTAACAAAATTCCTCACGAAAACCTGCCCCCAAACATTGGTTCTTCTTCCACCACTAATTTGAATATCATATACTAAATCCTTTACAACGCTCGTGGCAAATAATAAAGAAAAACGAGTAACTGATTAAACACATCCATCTCATTAAGTATTAGCAGAAATGAAAAAGAACAAAAGCTTGCATCTTTTTGCTTTAAATTTAATAAAGTCATCACCAAAATCCCACAAATAGATAATTTAAAAATCACCATCACAAATGAATCTGACCCACTAAACAAGACAATGGGAAGGGAGCAGGGGAGGGGGGATGACGGTCAGAGGGTGGTGTGGTGGGAGCGCGATAGAGATGTTGACTATAGGGGAATGTAGATGGCAGGGAGAAGGAAAACAGGAGGGGAGGGAGGGAGGGAGAGAGGGAGGGGGGATGGCAGCTAGGCAGAGAAAGGGACAAGGGGATGGAGCTCGGGAAGATCGCCAAAGGAGAGGGTAGAGGACGCGAAGGAGAGATGGAGATAGACCGCCAGTCACAGTGACTTACCGTGGAAGTTGCGGCAGGCGACGATGCCATGGATGTCGACGGTAGCGTGATGGATGGCAACAGCGGCAAGATGCCGGACGACGCTTCCAGAGATGATAATTCAGATGCCATTTTGATGTCAAAGTTTTCCCGCTTATTTTTCGCACTATGAATGACCGCCGGTAATTCCGACGCAGTCATCCTGCCTTGCCTTGTAGTAGCATAAGTAATCTCCTACTCCTCCTGCGTTAGCAATTTGTCTTCTTCTATCAAGACTCGAGATCTCCATTTGGAATCGGCAAGTTTGTTAAATTTTTCTCCATGGCTCCGGAGTCACTGACCGTTTATCATCTATTCAGTTGCTACTATTAGTTCCGCTTTGAAAATAACGTGAATATACATGCATTTAACCGTTAGATTTTAACTAATAAAGAAAATAATACAATCGTATGATTTAAATGGATACTCACATTTCCTCGTTGTTGATATTATTACATCCATAGTTGCTGCTGACAGAAACCTCCCCATCATTTGTGTCTCGACTTTGACATAGCATCTTAGATTGGGCCGCTGGGCCATATTTATCTTTCTCCGCGCAGCTCATGGCCTCATATCCTAGTTTCCTTGGTCAGCTATTTATGTTGGGTCTACTAGCCCAGAGTGGCCAGATTATAACAAGCTTATTGGCCCATCTTTTCTTGCGAGATTTTTTGTATATCATCCAGGTTCCAACTGGGCTTTATTCAATTGCTGAACAACTTATATGTTTATGGATAGTTTCAAATTACTTCAAAAGAGCCCTGCTTCCCATTAACAACAACAAATTGTCTTTGTCTCATCTTCGACCACACCCCAAAGTGTGTCCGGGGATAGACTCTAAGATAAGATCCGTATAATTGTAAATGACAATATTTTTTATGACATGGTTCTAACACCAACCCTCATTTTTTATCAGAGCTCGAGACAAGCAACTTTGGCTGAATTAACAACAATGAGAAATAAAAAATAAAAAAATAAGAAAGAAGAAGGAGCGAACCATTATATATATGCACACGTAATGTCTTCATCTATGGGATTTTTTTTTAAAAAAAAATTCTGAAAGATCAACCATTGGAGTTAGGAGGAGTTATTTCGTGGGTAATGGAGTGGTTGTGACGATGTTAACCCCACCAGAAAATCATGATCTTGTCCTTGAAAATCTCAACTTATATTATAACAACTCTGCATGTTGTGAGTTTTTTTTTTAATATAATATTCGAGTTCCTTTGCTTTATTTGTAATATAAGAAAAGGTAGAATATACCATTTTGAAGCTATACAATACCATTTTGAAGCTATACAGTATTATGTGATAAGTACAGTACGGGAGAATACTAAAAGGACCTGTGTCCATCAAAGCCAAACTCTCATGAATGGGCATCTACATATGTATCAGAATTGTGTGAAAGCTCTCATCACCAACAAGTAAAACTCTCGTCTACAAAGTATAAACACAACTACTCCATTGACTTTTTAGTCCACTCCTTAATTAACAGTGAAGGATCAAGTGATCATGATCGATAACCATATGATAAGATGCGAAGTTCTTCATAGCGATCAATTCAATCCCCTCTCCTCTTTCCTCTATCTTCTAGCTAGAAGATAGCTAGCTATGTCGTCACGAAGTACAACAGATGCCACCGCCAAGACAGTCGTGTAGTGTAGCACATATAGTCTGGCGACGAGAACAATTCAATCCCACGTTACTCCATTACGTAACCAGCTTGCAAAATGAGGTGAAAATTTAATGTTCGATGTAAACCTTTCCAATGGCCATGCATGCAGTAGGTGACCGACTCGGCAGGTTCACGAAAATTATATCGCAACTCCCTCAGGCGGCATGAGTGGCTGAGAGCATCGCCGTGCATGCATGCTCTCTTGCTGTCATGATGGGTAGCTTCTCTCAAAATGGTTAAAAATTTGCATTAATTATGACTTGAAAGTTGAATCTATAGATATGTCAAGGTCCTGTTAATTTTTGTTAATTATATAATAACTTTCCGGTTGGGTGTTGAAGCTGTACAATCAAATTCATTATGATCAAATTATTATAGAACTATTGCGTGGACTGCATTAATGTTTTTGTAATCAATAAAGTATTAATATTTGTTGTGTCGTAATAAATAGATTAGCATATCTAATCGCAAGCATTTTCGCGTCTTTTTACTCAAATCTACTAATAATTTAACATGTTAACGTCGTGTGTAAGTGAGTGTGACGGGGTGTTAAGCAAACAATAGACCTTCAATTTTTGTTTCTTGTTAATAGAAGGATTGTAATTAACATGAACATATGCGTTAACATTAAGAGATCGACAATCAGGGAAGATAAGTGGAAGCTGGCTGATTAATGGAGGACTTTAAAACAAGTCTGCAATCGCGCTGGACTCGACCATGCTTCATTAAATGAGAATTCATGGCGTCTCCAACTGCGCTCCACCCTCCTCTCTGCACCCATTAACTCCCCCACCCAATCCTATAAAACCACCACCCTCCATCCGACCCTTCTACCATACTTGATCGCCCATTCCGCATCAATCAATCTTACCATCTCTTGCTCCCTTCCTCCCCGTCTATCATCTCCCCATGGCCGCCGGAGAACACAAGCTGCTCTCCGCCGAGATTGTGAACAGGGGAATAGAGCCCTCCGGCCCCGATGCCGGCTCCCCAACGTTCTCCGTTCGGGTCCGGCGCCGGCTGCCGGACTTTTGCAGTCGGTGAACCTCAAGTATGTGAAACTCGGTTACCATTATTTGATAAGCCATGGGATTTATCTGGCCACCATCCCGGTGCTGGTGCTGGTGGTGAGTGCGGAGGTGGGGAGCTTGAGCAGGGAGGAGCTGTGGAAGAAGCTATGGGATGAGTCGAGCTACGACCTCGTCACCGTCCTCTCTTTCTTTGCTGTCTTCGTCTTCACGGCGTGCATCTACTTCCTGTCGCGGCCGCGGCCGGTTTACCTCATCGACTTCGCCTGCTATCGACCACCGGACGAGCTCAAGGTACGTTCCTAATCATTAAAACGTGGAACAAGGCCTTTGAAATTCTATGAACTTTTTTTGTGCATTGACAAAAACTTAATGACACATTTTTTACTTCCTGCATCTATGTATGACATGAAATTTGTTTTATGATTTGATTGCTAATTTTAATTGGGTGGAAAACACATTTATAAAAACGAAATAAGATTTTTTGTCTGGTATTCTGTCAGTTTTTTTATTCTTAATCCGAGTATTATGGAAATCTGAATGATGAGTACAATTTAGGATATTAAGTTCTTCAAATTCTTTTTTTAGCAAACTGCAATAAGAGATAACCAAGCTAGTGCAATATGATAGTAAGTGATTAGAATATTGTTTATGTCCATAATGAATGCCATAATAGAATTAATGTTATAACAATAAGATAGCACAAAGATGGCATTAGAAAACGTGGCATTGCTCAAATTTGATCAACATAAAAACATACAAATTTTATGAAAGATCTTGAAATTCTTTGTTTTTTTTAGCAACGGGCAATACGAATTCACCTAGATAGTGTTATTAAATTGCTAATTCTTTCAGGTGCTAGTCAATAATTTGATTGATTATGTCCTTATGAAGGCTGTTATAACTTTAATCTTCTAAAATTGTACCAAAAATCAGTAGGAAACGTCGACATTGCTCAAAGTTAACCAACGTGAAAACATGCATTTTTTTATTGACAGTCATGTTACTTGGTTCAATTAAATGATGCGCTGTAGACAATGAAGTGAATAGCGTGGATCAGATGTTTCGTGCCTTTATTTGTTGTATTCAATTGGGCGGTGGCGGCCAGCTGATTTTTTTAAGTACACCTCGCTTTCAGACTTCTTTACGCATTTAGTTTTCGTGTATATCTGAATTTTTCAATGCCTAGACCTACCCTTGAATCTTCCCTAAATTTTTATACACACTTGTTATCAAGTAAAAAGTAGTCTGAAGGTGGCACTACAGGGTGCATCCATCATGGCATGGATGTTTAGGATTAAAACTCCAACTTAAGTAAAAAGCTAGGGATTTTAATTTTGTCCATTCATATGGCCTTGAAGGGCTGAGCATATTTGGATTCGAACCGACGAAACCGACCCAACCGACTTGAGGAAAAAATTCGGGCCGGTTTTGACTAATTTCTGTTTCGGTTGGAACTGATCCGAACCGGAACCGACCGACTAATTGTTGTGATTGTTGTGGTTTCTTTTTTCTTTGTTTTGCATGTTAATTCATAACTTTTGATTTTAGTTGCTGGAGAATTTTGTGGTAGATGCTTTGTTGAATCAATATCTTCTCGGTGAAAAGAAGCTGATATTTTTTTCATTTACATTTTGGTGAATCAGTAAGGCATATTTTATTATCTTTTCACTTAAACTCATAATTTTTTTCAAGGCTAAGTTGAATAAAGATAGTAAGTAAGACCAATCAAATTCACAAGACATGGAATTATTGATTATCATTGCAAAGGGAAGTACGTAGCAACTGGAGGGTGATGATCAATTGTTGTGTATTTATGATATGTACACATAATATAACGTACAAGATTGATGATGATTCCCAGGTGTCCAAGGCCGAGTTGATAGAGCAAGCAAGCAAGTCGGGCAAGTTTGACGCGGCCAGCCTCGAGTTCCAGACCCGCATCCTCAAGTCGTCCGGCATCGGCGACGAGACCTACGTCCCCCGCTCCATCATGGACGCCGCCCACTGCGCCACCATGAAAGAAGGCCGTGCCGAGGCTTCCATGGTCATGTTCGGTGCCTTGGACGAGCTCTTCGAAAAGACCAGAGCCCGTCCCAAGGACGTAGGCATCCTCGTCGTCAACTGCAGCCTTTTCAACCCAACACCTTCCTTGTCCGCCATGATCATCAACCACTACAAGATGAGGGGCAACATTTTGAGCTTCAACCTGGGTGGGATGGGTTGTAGCGCCGGGATCATAGCTCTGGACCTGGCCCAGGACATGTTGCAGTCTAATCCCAACAACTATGCGGTTGTGGTGAGCACGGAGATGGTGACCTTCAACTGGTACACAGGCCGCAACCGATCCATGCTCATACCCAATTGCTTCTTTCGGATGGGTTGCTCCGCCGTGCTCCTCTCCAACCGCCGCACTGACTTCCACCGCGCCAAGTACAAGCTCGAGCACATCGTTCGCACCCACAAGGGCTCCGACGATCGCAGCTTCAGGTACTTAAATTATCTCTTCCTTTTTTTCATCCGCGCACTTATCATGGTAATTAATGGAATATTGATATTGTTAATTGAATCGCTAAATTTTCATATGATTATGTAAATAATAATGAATTGAGAGTGCTGATCTTTAATAAGAAGAGAAGTTGTTTATATTTCTAGCAACAACCAGTATTTCAAACTAACTCGGCTGAAGTGACAGAAATTATAGTAATTGAAGTTGCATTTGTTGTTTAACTATATGCGTGCTATGTACAGATGCGTGTATCAAGAGGAAGATGAACAGAGGCTCAAGGGGCTGGCCATTAGCCGAGACCTCATGGAAGTGGGCGGCCATGCACTGAAAGCCAACATCACCACCCTCGGACCCCTCGTCCTCCCCTTCTCGGAGCAGCTCCTCTTCTTCGCCACCCTCATCGGCCGCCACCTGTTTGGCGGCAAGAACACCCCGGAGGAGGCCAAGAAGCCCTACATCCCGGACTACAAGCTAGCCTTCGAGCACTTCTGCGTGCATGCCGCGAGCAAGACCGTGCTGGACGAGCTGCAGAAGAACCTGGAGCTCAGCGAGGAGAACATGGAGGCGTCGAGGATGTCGCTGCACCGCTTCGGCAACACCTCGTCCAGCACCATCTGGTACGAGCTTGCCTACTTAGAGGCCAAGGAGAAGGTCCGGCGAGGTGATCGGGTTTGGCAGCTGGCCTTCGGCTCTGGGTTCAAGTGCAACAGTGCAGTGTGGAGGGCCGTCGGAAGGGTGAAGAGGCCGGCGAGGAACCCATGGATCGATCGTCTCGATCAGTACCCGGTGGCTCAAGAACAGCGCTTCGAGTGATGCTTGCTTCTAACTCTTCCGATCAATTTGAGATCAGAAGATGGTCTGTTAAAAAGGTTTTTTTTTTTTAAAAAGAACTTTATTGGGTTCTTCCAAAAACAAGTATCACGGAAGATTATTAATTCAAGGCAAACCAAAAGTTACGGTATTGTTTCCAAAAAAAATATATGTGGTATTTTATTTAATAGTTGTATTATTTATCATTTTAATTATTAAAACAGTTTTAATTAATGAATCATAATTCTCGTAATTGATTATATGTATGCAACGATCACCGTGTTACTCCTCACGATATTGTGGGAAAAAATCAAGGGGTGAGCATCTGGTCAATTTCGAATGGATTAAACCGATTTGAATTGACCAAATTCTATTTTGCTGTCAAATTTCATGAATGAATTTGAACTGAATTTTAATGTCCAAACCCGATTCTATACAAAGGCGTTACAGGGTAAATTAGTTAAACATATTTTAAATTTATTTTATGATAAAATATTATCAAAAATAGTATCGAAAATGCAACAAACCCGATAAGATCTCAAGATCTTTAAATCATCCTATTATCTCCGTGTTGAAGATCACTTTAAAATTAGTGATAGTAAATCCCAAAGACCATGCATATAGTAAAATAATGTATGGAAATTTATATTGAAATAGCATCCAGGGTTGCTAATTATGCGAGTCAACTATAGTTCAGTTTGACTCGACTTGAAACTAGATATTTAAATACCCAAGTTCGAATTTGAATATTGTGAGCCAAACTTGAGCAAAGTCATGTTTGATTTAACTCGATTTAGTTATAACTCGAACTCGACTCGTAGCTCGACTCGATAAAATAATATTATAATATAATTTTTATATTATGTTTATTTATTTATTTATTTAATCCAGTTAATTTCGAGCTTACGAACGAGCTAGGTTCGAACTCAGAAAAATTAAAAAAGTTTAAGTGTATTCGAGCTTGAGTCGAACTCGAATACATAAAAGATATTCAAATCGAACTCGAATATATATGTTTAAAACTCGTTCGATCTCGAGTTGAGTCCAAACGAGTTTCAAATTATTCGAGTCGAGTTCGAATACAGGTTGAGCTCGGCTCACTCGATTAGCACCCCTACCGCTCTGCAGCCAGATATAAACCTATCTATTAGTCCTCGTATATAAAAAATAAATGAGCAACAACAACTCAAATTATATAAACCACATATGCTGTAAGACATATCTAATTATAATTTATGAAATTTCCTTGGCCATCGTAAGACACTTCCACTTCTTCGACCACAGTGACACACTTCCACTAATATAAGTATAGTACAAAATGATACCGTGGTATAATATAGGACAAACAATATATTAGCATAATACATTATAGTTAAATAAAACAGTGTAGTTGTTTGTGCACGAATTTGTAACTTGTTTGTGGGGGTGAGTCAAGATAGAGTTGACCCAAGACACTTTTGTCAATGAAACTGTGAGTTATCAGTCAAGAAAAAATAAAAAATAAGAAAAATTCTGTTTACATGGTTACACGTATTAATACGAATCCATGAGTTAGTCCACTATGAGTCGCTCACAATCCACTATTTAATAATTTATATGATTCACAATCAAAGTGGATTTTTGCCGCTTTTAATGTGTTGACTCCAAAATGTGGCCGGAGAATGGGCTCAACGGCAATGGCTGTGAGCTCGAGAAGGCCCCGACAATCAGCGGTACCCCAAGGCCACCCGGTGGTCGGGATCGGTAGATGGTGCCATGGGAAAGCTGCCGAGATGGTTGGTGACGGCAACGACAACTGTGGCCGGCCGAAATTTGGCCCAAAAGCCAAAGGTGTTTGGCGGCGACAACGACGATTGGCAACCAATTAATGCTGGAAAGGGTATCAGCGGCTAGATTTGCCAACAGCGGTCACAAAAGTTGTGACACCAACGACGATTGAGTAGACAGTCGGTAGGAATTGGCACGAAATCCGACGACAATTGCATCACAATTTTGAGTTGCCCTCCTGCTTGATACGTGGCACCCTCGGGATGTGTGGCGGCACACGATCGCTCGATGAAAAAGTATACACATTATACACCGCCAAATCCGTAACGAAGAGGCAAACCAAAGTGACAAAGTCATTCCGTCGCTCTATTACCCAGAAATAACAATAAAAGATAAATAATCACATATTGTCGTGTGGATCAGTATATACGCTATTAAGTGCTCCAAAATTTTTTGAAAAATTATAGACATCCATGTATGAAAAGAGACCTATCAATTATCTCAGCACAACAAACACTCTGTAAATAATAGAATATAAATATTAATTGAATTATTGATTACTTAAAATATTTGGTTCATAAATTCAATTAGTTTGAATCAGACCAAACAAAAGCAAACCTAGTCAAGTCAACAGGGTAAAACTTTAGGGGAAGCTTGGATTTACACGAATTATCCTTAAAATTGCACCAAACCAAAATAATATGTTTAATTTGTTTCGGTAATCGAATACCGAATCACATCATAATTTATAAAAAAATTATTTAATTATTTAATTAAAATCATGTCATTATTCTAGTAATATAATCATTTAATAAGTAATTTTAATTGTATACATCATATTAAATAAATAAAATTTAATCATATAAACAATATAACTTCATGATAATTAACATAAAACATAAAATTTGGAAAAAAATTTAAAATTTGATTAATTAGGTTGTCTCAGTTTGATTTGATTCTAGACTAAAATATCAATATATATATATATATATATATATATATATATATATTCTTTACGGTCATACCAAAAATCAGACAATTTCAAAATCGAAACAATTGCTAATCGGGCTTGCTTCAGTTTGGTTTTTGATTTTTACCAAATTATGCTCGCCACTCGTTAAAATAGAAAAAATAGCTATGTTGGATACCTTTATTGTCATCGTAAGCACAGCTGCACTTTGTACGTGTTTGATTCCAAATCCATGGTTTTCTTATATTGAGATAACTAAAACAAGTATCCTAACTAAGGATGTATTAGTCTTACATATCCTTATAGTTTTCATGTATGTATAGTTGAGAGATTTTATATTATCTTCTACAGCGTTTAAGATATAGACTTTATGGGATTTAAATTGTGTATAACTGATTTACTTCCTCGTGATTAATGAAATCAAGCCGGCCTATGATATAACATTCAATAACTTTGATCCAGTTCCACTATAGGTATGTATACTTTTATTCTATTTTGTTTTCAATTATTATTAGGTATTTTTAGGGATTAAAGTTTGAGAACAATTAGTATTCACAACAGCATATATTTTTATAAAAGTTAACTTTAATATGAATTTTTGGATTACAAGGACGGTTAAATAGTAAGTGTAATCTTGTCTATATACAAAAAAATACAGTCGTATGATTCGGATGTAATGTCAACTGTAGTTAATACTAAAATTTCTTATTTTAAAGGTGTAATTGGGTTAAATTTTAGTGTATTAATAATTATCCCTTACCGCCCAACCACTGATTATCTACTAACTAAAGTTTTTCCCTTAAAATTCTAGTAAAAATAAGTGAAGTGGACAAAACAACCTAAAACGCCATAGAATACTGGGCATGAAGACAATTTGAAAAGTGTAAACATTAATGAGCGTGGTGCCTTTATGGCATCAGCTACAACCAACCATTTAATTAAAGCCAGGCTCTTCTCATGTTCCTCATATTCTTCCAATACTTTGAAAATAGATCGCCAATACAAGTTTCTTCTTGTCAACCGAATGAGTACGTCAAGAAGGGCCCACGCAGGCCGGATTTTTTAAAAAAATTGTTTAAATTTATTTTTTATATTCTTTTTTTAGTTAGAATAAAAATTAAAATAACGTTTTAAATTGAACTCACATTTCCAGCTGCTAAATCTGACTCTGGTGGTCGTAGACTTGGTTTAAATGAAGCTTTTATATCAGGTCATGAATTATCCAACTTCCACTGGTATTGCCCTATCTCTGGTAGCCATTTTTTTTATGAGTAAAGATGTGATCTGTAGAAGGTTTCATGTCTTTTCCTCAGTTCGACATAAGTTTTAACGATTAAAAGAGCATGACCTTTAACCAATCTATATCTCACTTGCATGTTACAAACATTACAGGATTGTCACCTATTTAGTGTAATCACTATTCCTCTAATGTTCCATTTGAGGAATCGTTGTGAACCCTATGACCAGAAAAAAAAATCAAGGCAAGCTCCTTCGTACATTCGTATCCTCCGAAGCTCTTGTAGATAGCTTCCGACCTTTCAGAACCACCATTCTCTGAAACAAAGCTAGCTGCTTCATGGTTCATACTAAAGCTGCAGAACATCTGGCTGCAATATAATATAATATATATATATATATATATATAGAGCTCACTGCTCAAATGCGATGCCTGAATCATCATTGTAGCTGCTTCTCCATGCGTTTCCACTGTCTGAACCGCTGCAGGTTTGATTAGGAATGGATAAGTTCACCAAATCGCCATCGAGGCTCAACTGCTGGACCTCTGCCGAGGACAATATCTTGATGCTTTGGACACAGCCAAGGAACTCTCTGTAAAATGAAAGACTGTGGATAAGAGCAAGATGTATTGTTTGCTTACGTTAGGCCACTGACATATAAAGTGTACTGAGAAGCTTACTCCCAGGGGTCATCTCCAACGAGAAGGATATCATTTTCATGGTCTACATACACCAACTTCCAGCCTGTTCTTCGTGGGTCATTAAGCTGACCTTCAATGCCGAACATACAAGCCAAGTCATGCCTTAGCTCCTCATAACCTCGATATCGTGTGACATCGATAGATCTTCCAACTGACCCCCTCTTGTACACCTATTAGTTTCGCAAACAAAATGGATGAGAGGAGCGCAATTAAATACCGTAACAAAGTTGATTGAAGATGTATTAATTGGTTAGTTTCGCTTCTCTTCCCCGAAGCTATGTAAAAAGACACATCAAATAACTACTATAGTAAAGTCAACAATTAGACTTCCGTAAAAAACACAAGCGAATTATATAATGATCTCTTGCAAAACTCTTCAAACTTAATTAAAATTCTTTTTCTACTACGCCAAACACAAGGGGTAAATTTAGCAGAATATCAGAATTTCTTATATTCAGGAACGCCAAGTGAAAGGAAAGAGGTAGCTCATTTATGAGACAAATGATGAACCTGAAAATCCAACTTATAAACTAGGATTGGGCGACAACTTTCATTTAGCAAATGAACATGAAGCCTAATAATAACTTATACTTGTACTTGCATCTTTTGATTAAATTTAAAACAAGTAGCTATGCTGAAAATATTGGTTAAGTTGCTTGAGCTTTGATTCAAGCAAAACGTGATACGAAATAGGTAGGGAAGTCTCCAACAATTGTGCCAGAAATATTCAAGAATCAAACTTCTTTCCAAGACATCTATTAACCCTGGAAAAATCATTAAGGTGATCCAACTTATCACAACAGATTTGCAGTTGGCATGGTTACTACCGTTGCTTAAAAAAACACTGCAGGGAAAATACCAATAGTCAAGTAGAATCTGAAAACTAGACTACTGAATGGTAAAGGTGCAAACCTTAGTAAACGTCCTCAAGCGTTGAGGTTGCTCATTTGATAACATGCTTCTGTTTAGATGTCCATTCTCATCGGCAATGGGTTCAGTGGGATATCCAGGGTCAAATGACATGTCACCCACTGGGAATGATTGAGAATTGATGGCTACCATGGACAATTCTGTCCCAATTTCCTTTTTATCATAACTGGAAAGAAAGTTCTGAAGATCCTTTTCAGAGCCAAATCCTCTAGACAACAGAGTATCGGATGCCATTCCATCAATTGTAACTCCAAAAAGAAGATTATTTCGTCCATCCATTGGATTTTCTCCATCAAAACCTAATGGGCTGAAACTGCCCTGATTATTTCCATCTATGCATAATGATGTTGCTGATGAGACAGCATCTAGCTGATCGGTGATGGCACTGCCATGATATGCTAGATGATCAGCTTCTTTCACCGCAGGTAATTCATGCTCGACCTGAATGTTAGATTTGCTCTGTGTATTTTGGCTCAAATTACTTGAAGATTCAGGCACCATTTTTTTATCTTGCATCATAACGGAAGGGTCATGTTGGCTCGTGTTTGGTGATCTGACTGAAGCCATGTTGCAGTTACCAGTAGATGGTGATACATAGGAGTGGACCTCCGCATTAGTGGGAGCTGAACTGGATCCAACAAGAGATGGAAGTTTTGCATGCTGGAGAACAGGATTGGGGGCAATTTCTGGTGTTTGGCTGAGTGAAGATTGGGAAAAACTGGTTCCAATGATCAGTTGCTGATGTTGCATTTTGCCATTTTGTAAATGATGCTGCGGCAGCTGAGTCGGAACCTGTGTGCTTGCTTGTGATAGCATTGGCTGTCGCTGCTGAAGATCTTGCATCAGCTGCAACTGGAGCTGGTGTTGCGTTGCCTGCAATTGTTGTTGTTGGGAACTTTGAGGGAGAATGTGTTGGTGCTGTTCACCTTGAGGTTGAACACTTTTAGGTGGCATTGCAACCTGGTTTTGATGCTGGTGGTTTTGTTGAAATTGTAAAGTTGGGGTCACAAAATTCTGCTGAGGTGATAGCATTGGTGCCATATGCTGTTGCAAGCTCTGAGTTTGAAGCTGTGTTTGCGCCAGACTTTGGCTAACTTGTTGCTGATGATGATGGTTATGCTGCTGTAGCTGCACCTGCTGTTGCCTTTGTTGATTCTGTTCAACGACACTAAAATTGATGGCTGCTTGTCGCTGCTGTTGCTGACTAGGAGGATGCTGGTGCAGTTGTGGCTGCTGTGACTGATGGGACCACGTAAGAGGAGGTTGAGCAAGCTGATTTGATGGGGTTTGTTGATTCAATTTGGGAGTGCTAAACTGAGAATTGGATAATGGTAGAGAAGCATGAGTTTGAAAGTTTAGCATTCGGGATGAGTCTACACTCTTGATATTATTTGCCAACGATGAACCAAGCATGGCAGGAATACATCCAGAATGATAATTTTGTTGTTGTTGTTCCTGTCTTTGCTGCTGTATGCTCATCCACTGGATCAAACTTAAACCAGGAAAGATTGAATTTTGAGCATCTCTGGTCCCCATGTTGTCAGATAACCATGGAATTGCCCTTCTGAAAGCATTCTCTATTTCAGAATCATCATCTGCAATTCCATTATAATGGGCTCATCAGAAAAGAACAATAAGTTCTTGCATCAGGATGTTACTTTATTATGTATGGCTGTTTAGTAAGCCTTGCTAACAACAATACATAATGAAGTAACTTTCTAATTTAACAGAGTAACCAATGGCTATACACAAGTTCGAAAAATAATGTGTAACCTGCAAGTCCTGGTTCTCCAAGAAATTTTGGTCTGAAATATGGAGGACATAGATAGAAAGGAGTTACAACAGGCTCTATTTCCCATAAAGAAACTCGATTCCGTCTTTCACCTGCTGTTGATTCATCCCATCCAACCTGTCTAACGAACAAATAAATGAATCAATAAAGCAATCCAGAAAAATTCTTTGTCAACGTAAGAAATGATATTGCTTTGACATCTTGTAAGGTATTCCTATCATATCATGAAATAATGAACTTGACAAATCAGCAATGCCCTTAATCCTACAGAATACCATCAACCAAAAAAATAGAACATAATCAAAATTTCAAATTTTGACAATGGTAACGATCTATTGACAAAGATAATTGACCCAAGGAACTTTTCAAATTTCATAGGTCTTATATGAAAGCATCATTGGGAAAATCAGGCTAAAAATACTGTGTTCTACCTCTTTAAATATAGGTAACAATTTTTTTCGCTTTTCATGCTAAGAATTCAGTGGCTGCAGTGTTCTTCAGTTTGAACTAGAAATCTGAAAATAGAACCCATGGCACGAGTTCAACTTTAATCTCACCTGAAGGTTTCTCCACTGAGAGTTTTTCCAGCGAATGGGATCCAGATCACTGATGCCTGTAATTGTGCCCATGTACCTTCTGATTCCCATTTCTTCAGTTTCAAACATCATTCTGAATCTCATACCTAAAGAAACTTGCATATACATTGCTTTCTGATATTTGGCTAAGGGAATGACAAATTCTGAAAGACTCGCTCTGTCAATGAAAAAGTAAACCTCTCAATGAAGTACATGAAAAAACCAGTAAATGGAGAAAAGATTTTGCATGGCATCTCAGTAATCCAGTTTGCTTGAATTATATTTGTACGTCTGACAAAATGGCTCGATATTTTCACATATTTGAATTCTTTTTCCAAGAGACGGCACATATAGTAAATAAGGAAAATATTGAAATCAGAATTGCAGCTTGTAGTATTAAATTACAAAGGTTAAAATCAAAGTCTCTATCAATTGTAACCCTACACATAAAAAATAATACATTGCAGGAGAAATCAACCATACCTAGGGTTATAAAATATGGTGAAAGGACTGTTATTTGCAGCAGCATGAGCAGGGGCAGCAAGAACTCCAATGTGCATGCTGTCAATGGACAAAACAGAAGAAGAAAGTTTAGGCTGTTGCCGATTAGCGTGCCTTACGCCCAACAGCAGCTGTGACTTTTTGTCCCTACAAATTCAGTGCACGGTTTAAGTTTTCTCTAAACAGGTTGTATGACATTCAAAATAAACTATTTCGCATGAAAATTTTCAGTACTACTTACCGAATAAAAAGCACCGAATCACCTGCTAGAAGTCTTTTTGTGCCGACAAATACACTCCAACCTGTTGTGAGAAGATGCCTTTTCGGCTGGCCTGCAGTTTCGTAGTAAATTGTACCAATCGTCAAAATGCAACATCATTCTAGAAGTTGGATTGCAATTGAGAAGTTGCAATCTGCAGATAGTACATATTACTTCATCAGAAAAAATGAAATAGAATGTGTAAATATAATCCGTTTTCCTCGATAAAATTTGCAAAATCTCCATGACTGTAAGAAAATCTTGTCAGTATATAAGTCGGCATATCACATGCTTCAAGGTACAGAAAGTGAAAATATAGCCCACACCTCTGTAGATGTGCCGAAATGCCCAAGTTACATTGTGCAAATCTCTGGCAACCAGCTCCTGCGCTGGTGGTTGCATTGTGAAATCCTGAAAATCACATAGCTAATGAGAATTTGTTGTTTGGTAGCATATGTGTTAAGCTAATTGCAGTACAAGTTGAAAAGCAAATTCAAGGGAAATGAGAATACTAGAGGTGGAAAAATCTTCTCAGCTGCTCGACGAGGTACAGAAAATCCTCCATGCGTACTAGTGTCACTTGCTGTAAGTGTTTTACAAAAAATTCACCAGGCTGCTTGTTCTGCTTCATCCCCATATCCGATGCCAGAAATGCATCCTTATCATACTAAAGGAAAACAACATTGGATCAAAATATACACACATAGATCCTAAAAGACCAGAAGCTTTATAGTGGAAGTGAATGGTCTCGACTTCGAACTAACTAAACTAAGCAATCTAATGACAAAAGACAATGTCTATACATTACCAAATAGTAAACGTGGGTTATCATCAAAGCAATGATAGCACTATTGTCAGGTACTCCTAAAACTAGTCTTAGAACATAGCAAACGTATGCAGATAGAATATAAATGCTCCATGGTGCCTACTTTGTTCACGGGTTGAAGAGTCATTTTAGCATACACTTCATCTGTTTCGGGATCTGCCTGTTGCACAAATAAAGAACTCAATAAAAATTACACGTCAAAAAGAGCAAGAAAGATATCGTTGTGTTCGATCTTCCATACATGCATCGACACGCTGTCAAGCATACAAATCAATTTTGAAGGAAGTGGGGGATAATCCGGTATGCTATCAGTATCTTTTGGCATGGAAGCTGCAACCTGTGAGGCACAAAGTAATCTCTATTTTAGGACCCTGTTCTTATTCCTTAGGGAACAAAATCAAAACAAGATGCTCTCGAAATTGTTTTGGGGGCTGATTAGAGTATATTCTTAATCAAACATATCTAAAAAATACTTCATTCATTATCTCAAACAGATATTATTCCCAAACCTGTTCACTGTGACCTTGAGGAAAGTATACAACAAGACTACCCACTGGTGGTAATGATACTAGTGGACCCGCACAAGCATGCCATAGTTCTGAATTGATGTTCTTTAAGCCCCCTGAGTCACGCAGACATTAAAACAATCAAGACCCTATAAGCTAAATTCGCACAAGTGCAGCAAGCATACTTGGTGTTCACTTGTTTTTGTGTCATTCTGGACTCAAATTGCTAGAGATCACAGTTGTTCTAGTTCCAAATTCGGGCCGAGAAGTGTATATCATTTTTCTTGTCAAGTAGAGTAATGTAAAGATCAAATGGAACAATGGCTAAAACTGAAGTAAAATTGTTTCTTAATGCTTGACAGACAATTAAATACTCCGAGTAACTTCCAATCAATTTTTACCAACGAAACACACCCACCCCGTTTGCCATAAATAAAACTCAGAAACAACGAATCAACCAACTTGTTTGAAACGAGATAAAACAGCGAAAAAAAACGGGGCACACCGTCTGTAGATGGAGCCTTCATCTTTACAGAATCCTCAATCTAAACTCTCCCTAGTTCAAGCTTCTACCTCTTCTCCATCACAGTCGCCATTCCGTCCGTGGCGGCCGTAAATCCTGGTTTTACCACCGAAGAAGCTCTTCCTCGTCTCAGAACTCGGCTCCCATAGTTCTTGTCCGGCGAAAACGGAAGAAAGCAGATGCCACCGACGTCGGTGGTATCTACACCGTTCTCTCTTCTCTGCTACTCCGTCTCCGGTGTGGTTTCAGCGATGGGTAGTGAGAGCTTGCTCCGAGGTAGCTGTTGCATGCCGGACGTGAAAGTGACCGGAGCTCCGGTTATAAGACCACCTTCCTTTATTTAATGACTTTTGCACCTCCACCTCTTAAACCTATATGTATATATATACACACACGAAATTACGAGGGTATAAATTTTTTTTAAATATAAATTTTGTAAACCAAATCGTGATTGTTAATTTTTTATTTAATAGAATATATTTGTCAGATATTTTAAGAACTACTTATAACCATTTATTTGTAAGTATTTATCGTGAGCCATTGGATGAAAATTTAATGCTAATAAATATATTTACATAAAAAAATTCACACCTTAATATATATATATATATATATATATATATGTATTTATGTATCGGTTATACTTATTGGTGGGGAGACTAAATTACGAAACTCTTGGGCTGAAAAAATAAATCTACCGTTGAACAAGTATTAACCAACTATTTTTGCTTTTTAAATTAATCTTACCCAAGTGCCTTCAATGACTAACAATTCCAAAAAAATCCATCTCAATTTTTATCACAAATGTGCCAAGTTTAAATTTTAGATATTTCCTATAAATAGTAAAATAAGTAATTGATAGCATAATTGTAAAAATCGGAATCAGAATTGGTTTTCGAAGGAGTCCACTGAATCAGATAGAATTAGTCTAAATTGGCCAGGAATCGGTTCATTTGAATTGATTTAAATTAGTCCTATATAAAAATTTTAACTAAATCAAAATTGGTAGGTTATTAGTTACAAAATATGTCATTCTGATGTCAGTTTTATATTAAGATGTGTATTATATTTTATCATATTTTTTGGATTTTTTAAATTATTTAGAGTTAGTTATTATTTTTACCTCAAGTCAAAATCAAAGAAACTTTTAATTATGAGAATGCCACCGTTGTGGAAGAAATAGCAGGTTCTTCCCCCCCCCCTTCTCTATCCTCGATGTTTTGCCCATCACCTTTGTCGATCGCCATCACTGGTGTCACCGTCGCCGCACGTCGTCCCCTACAGCCTGTGGGCCCCATCTCCCCATCGTCGCCCCATCCCCAGTCCCCTGTCCCCCGCCCACAGCACCCCCTCTCTTTTCTACCTTAAGTCAAAATCAAGGAAACTTTAATTACGAGAATGCCACCGTTGTGGAAAAAATAGCAGATTCTTCCCCTCTTCCCCCCCTTCCCCCTTCTCTCTCCCCGACGTGCCACCCATCACCTTCGCCGATCGCCATTGCCGCCGTCGTTGCCATCACCCATCCCCCGTCCCCAGTCCCCGCCCCCTGCCCCTCACCCTACCAACCCCCCGCGTTCCCCGCCCGCCGCCCCCTGCGCAAGCCTCATCCCGTCCTCGCCGCCGCCCCACCGAACCCACCCCCATCCCACCCCGTCTTCCACCACCCCCACTTCCCCAACCCCGCCACCTACCGCCGCCCCTCGTCCTCCCCCACCCACCTGCTTGGCAGATCTCCTTCGTCGCCCCATTTCCTGCCGCCTGCCACTGCACCACCTGAATTGTCGATTCCTGTCGTGTCGACTCGTGGTGTGAATCGGTTTGAATCTATAAAATCCAAGATTCGAATCAGGGTTTTATATTTAGAACCAGTCGGTTCGACCGTTATTTTCGAGTCGAGTCGGTTCCAGAACACGTGTACTGAACCGACGCCAGTCGCGTGTATGAGCTATGAAGGTCATGCATACCCAAGTATATAATGATAACGTCATGAACAAAGCAGAACAGAATGAGTTATCAAATATATGAGAGTATGTTAGTTACCTTTTTTATATATATAGTGAATCGTAAATTTAGTTTTAAGGCGTTTACCGCATTAGAACGCGTTACTGATAGTTTGGGTGGGTTGTTAGTTATAGAGCATGTCATTATAATGTTTTAGTGTTTGTTTGATTTTATGAGATTTTTCCCGATTTTTTTAGGATTTAATACGACTTAGTTATTATTTTTGACTCAAATTGGAGACGAGTCAAGTAACATTTACAAATTTGCCACGCAACCATTTCTTTTCCTCCCTGACACTTTCCCCTTCCAAACCCTAGCCACCCCCACTGTTTGGTGGCGCCACCACCGGTGCAGTCGTTGCCTTGCCACCGGGCGTCGCTGCCGCGATCCAGCTGTAGCCTCGACACCCTCGACTACCCAACGACTTTCCCCGACCAGATCTAGCTACCCACCGTCGCCACCGCCTCCACCGACCATGTCGATGCCGTAGATGCGTTGGGCTCACCGAGCTAGTTCCAATGGTACCCAATATGACCCCTATTCACCAAGTAGACGTCGGTGGTGATTGTCGCCGAAAAATTGTCGAAAAGGTGCCGGAAAACCACTGAAGCCGCCGGAAAACTGCCAAAACTTACCGAAAAATCGGATTCATTAGAATTCACCGGATCTTCCGCAGAGCTCATCCAGTCGATCCCTATTGAACGTCGGACGCCGATGAGCGCCAAATTCGAGCTCCAAGACGCGTGACAGAACCCTAGCCGTCGCCGATTGCCGATGACGTGAG
Source organism: Piper betle (assembly GCA_033002965.1). Classification (NCBI taxonomy): domain Eukaryota; kingdom Viridiplantae; phylum Streptophyta; class Magnoliopsida; order Piperales; family Piperaceae; genus Piper; species Piper betle. Next base: position 57,675 of record JAURVB010009206.1, read on the forward strand.
GTATAATTACCTCCGATTTGATTATTTAAAATTAATGATGATTGTTAGCATAGCATGCTAGAATTGGTTAGTTACCTGGATAAATGTATGACTATGAATGAAATGATGATTGCATGATGCAATTAATTGAGAATGAAGGTTAAGTGATCTAATGAGGTAAATCAAGTTTCAGCATAATAAGTGATGAGGACGTAACTTTGAAAAATGCAATAAAATTAGTATGAATATGATGAGTTAGAATTATTTACATTTATGATTATTTAATTGTTGCTTGATGTTGATGATTGAATTGTGTGTGATGTTCATTGTGTTTGATGCATCATTTAGTTACCGGGCATTAGTGTTTAGTTTTGATATATAGGTATGGAGTAGGAGTTTGCCGCGCGATGACACGCTTGGAGCTTCTACCAGGTCCGTTTAGGACTCGCCTCTGTTTTTACTCTCTTCTGTTGTATGTTGGATTTAATGCCTGCAGGATATGTTAAGTGGAATTTTATCGGATCCCACTTAACTCGGGCCATCTAGCCGAACAGATTTTCGGATTAATAACCCTTTAAGGATGAAATCGTTCGAGGATGATTTCAAAAATAAGATCCACCACAAGTTACCTTCGGGCCTATTATATAAATCCCTACCCAACCTTTTATATATATATATATATATATATATATATATATATATATATATATATATATAGTTTTTGCTTTTTCAGTGAGACGAGAGATGGAGAAACCGACTGCACGTACTATGAGCTGATGTCATGATAGTCAAAGCAGGCTCTGGATTAGTGCCAGTGGATTGTTCCATTCCCGAGGGATCCTGACAACTCCGCGTTTGAGTTCCTCACACCCAGAAACGTGGAGGTTTACGCTGTACTATTTAGTACAGCTCATGTTCGAACTTGTGGTTCAAAGGGTACTAAAGGCGACTGCTTGAGAGTACTCGGCCTTCGTGCTCAAGGCCAGGAGTAATATGGAGGTAAGGAGAGGGCTTAGGATTTGAAACCAGAAAATGAAGTAAAAAATTGTTGAGAGAGGCATCAGTAGCAGCAGATCAGTAAGTTCGGGATGCTACTGGGTCTACAGCCCAATGGCTCCTCAGTAGTGCCCTTCAGAGTATTCATGTGGAGTATATAATGTTTTCTTTCATATGAAAGTTTGATCTCATAGCCAGCTTGTTATAGTTGTTTTATTTTTGGACTAGTAACACTTGTTACTGACATATTTTTATACTATATGTAGGTAATAATCACGAGTTTGAGAAGCCAGTTTGGACGAAGGAGCACTGTTGTCGCTTGCATACATGTCAGTTGATAGAGTGGCTAATATTTTATTTATGATGCTATTATATTGTGAATGATGTAAAATGCTAAGACATGATAGGATATGATTAAATACAATGAGATGATGTTATGACATAATGAAAAGCTAAGAGAGGATGACAAGAAGTGAGATGTGATCAGAGTACTCAGTGGAAGTGTAGTGGGTTGAAACCCAAGTTTCATAATGAGTATATAGTATATTAGATTATGTGTAATTGAAATTGTTGGTATATGCATTTATATTAGTATATATTGTTTTGACGGGGTGGACCCTAATTGCATTTTTAGGGGATACTATGTCTGTTTTATTTTAGAATTTTTATTGAGTTTTACCATAATTGTATTGGTGTGTATTTTGAATTGCATATCATTTATGTAGTACCATGTTAGGGTTTGTGCATTCATCCATGTATTGCGAGTTGTATCTTCATCTTAAGACACCAAGATTGGATCCGCATGAGTTAGGTTCTGGTTAGCCGACCTAATCGGGGCTTGTAACATGTAAGTTCGATTTACAAACGTGAATCGGATTTGAAGTGTTACAGAATTGGCCTAAATCGGCTGATTCTTACTCTGAGTTTTTGTCCAACCGATTCGCTTGGATTTTGACTCGATTTTGCACCGAACTAATTTAAATTGGCCGATTTTTTCATCTATAATTGATAGACAAGTTTTCCTTCTCCAAAAAGCACGAATTTACGTTAATTGGTTTTACCAAGGAGAGAAGAGGTCGAGCCGTGGTAGACCGGTAGTGTACACCGGCGCATTCATGTGGCGTATGCAGCTTTTGTGGGAGCCAACACCGGTTGCCCGATGAGGGGTATTATTGGAAGTTGGCCCTACCACCGCCATACTCATTTCATTGACTACAATATTTTTTTAAAAAAGAAGAAGAATAATATTTGCATTTTCGAGCATCATCAACCATCCATCGCTTGCACCATTGAGACTCCAAACTTTTATGTTTTATATTATCGTTAAACGAGCTCAGAAACATGTTGGCGTGCCAGCCCAATTGGTGGGCCTGGGCTTTAGTGGGTTGTAAGCCCACTAATTAATCATTAGGGTTTGCTTTTAAAGAGAAGCAAGCAT